>JAAGNO010019495.1:11959-31927 GCA_033439905.1 Ceryle rudis
TGGTTAAGAGGGAGTGAAGATGGCCAAATGGGAGGTTTAGATTGGATACCAGGAAAAAATTCTTCAGCAGAAGGGTTGTCAAGCATTGGAACAGAATGCCCAGGGAAGTGATTGAGTCACCATCCCTTGAGGTATTTAAAAGATTGGTAGATGTGGCACTTAGGGACGTGCTTTAGCAGTGGACTTGGCAGTGCTGGGTTAATGGTTGGACTCAATGATCTCAAAGGTCTTTTCCAACCTGAATGATTCTATGGTTCTATGGTTCTATGAAATCTCACAGATAATGGAGAGGAGACCTGTGGAGAAATGACTGACTAAGTAATCCTATCAGAAACACCAAGTTTGTATGCAGAGGTAGCAAAATTGAGACCTGTAGGGAACAAGTAAGTTGGGCGGGTTTTGATTTGAGAGGAGACAATGGTGGAGAAAGTGAGGTGATTGAGGTGAATGGGAGAACAGGCATGGGAAATGGAGTAAAGGTGGACAAAAGGAGCCAACTGTGTTGGCAGTCATAATGCTTGAGCCCTGAGCCTGACCATTGCAATTCATCCTATCTTCCCATTCAACTCAACTCCTAACTATTTTCTGTGTAAGGATTTGGCTTTGCCTAACAGGAGAATCATTGCACAGACCCCTTGTACAAGAGATAGCAGCAGTCAGACATCTGCTATTGGATGATGTATTGCCCACAGCTTCTGTATCCTGTCATCCTTGTTTGCTTCATTTTTTCCTTTGAAGTTAAGAAAGAGAGATAAAAGACCACAGAAGCAAGAGAGGTAGTAGTGTAGGGAATATGAAACATTTCAGAACTACAAACTCCCCCATAAAATCCTATCCAGACAAGGCTGTTTATTATTATTGGTTCATTGATGCCCAAGTTGCTAAGATTTTTGGCAGGGAAAATCAGAACATATTGGACTCCGCTCTGCTGTGGCCAGAACGCTTCCAGTACCCAACGTAATTAGTTGAATGCCATCTTGAGTATCTCTGCACTGCAGCACTGCCATATTCTGTCTCAACAAGGAAGATAGAGAGCTAAACAACTACACCTCCACTCAAAACTTCCTCTTGTTCTTTTGTCCTAAAGGTAACACTACAAGCAGCACTAACAAAAGAAATAATAAATAACAATAATAATAAAAAAATGGCAGTAGTATTGCCTCTGAGATCTCAGTAACTCTAACTGTAATAATCTTAATAACCTAGATCATTTGAAGACCCAGCAGAAGCTTTCACAAAAGCCACTGAGACTCGAGATATCCTATATACAATACTGACAAGGGAAAAAAAAAAAAGGGAAACCCACTAAACCAAAATCCAGAGAAAAAAAGAATACATTGTTTCAACCTTGATTTAATAATTGAAACATGATGTTCCCTAATATTACCCGTGACATGGCGTGGCATGGCTTTTCTCTGATGTGCCAAACTCCCTGGTTTAGATGTTATTAGTCTGCTAGCTGATACACTGTGTGTCTTAAGTCTGCAGTTTCCAGGTAGCAGTAAAGTCATGGCTACAAAATATGGTGTAGATACCCTGGCACTGCACTTCTCTTTTCAATGAAGCCTCTCCAAATGCTCAGTTTGCAAAGGCCAGCCTCATTTGGCTGGTACCATTCTCTTGAAATCCAAACTGTTTGAGAAGATAAATTATTGTTAGTACATGCATAACACCTGACATATTTTGCCTACTGAAATGTGCTATAAAATACATTTCCAATGACTGGCAGGGAAAGGATTGCTATTTGGCTGCCACTAGTGGCAGATCCCTTCCTCCAGCTTTCTGCCTGAGCTGTATAAAGCCCCCGTGAAGATTTATCCACACCCATGTAAGTCAGACTTGAGAAGAATCTTGACCTGTGCTCTTGGGTACTTTACATATTCTTTCAACTTTAACCTGTGAAACAGATGCTGTCTTTTGACTGCTAGCAATTAGATCAGTGTAAGAGGATGACAAGGATGGGACTCTGGGCTCAGTAATGATACTGCTGCTTTCAGTTTGTCAACCAGCCAGGGACAAACAGTTTGTTGTGAAAGTGTTATCGTTTTACTGAGCAGATCCCCAGTGTCACACTACAGCTGGCTAACAGCAGAAACAGAAGCAGCTCCATTAAAAGCATGTGCTGCACACCAGCCTTTGAATGGGACTCATTTCACACTTTTATAATCTTCACTCTGGCTTCCCCACATCCCCCTTGCCACCACAACTTTTAGAGTACCAAGTTTGAAGGTTTTCAGCCTCCTGAAAACAGAAATGTTTAGCAGTCACACAGTGAGAAAGCTATATTTTCCATAACATTGCATTTAAGAATAAAAATGCAGTGGGACCTCAGCTGAGAAAGAGAGAAAATGAAGTTAATTAAAGTGCTGTCCATCTGGAACTTGAACATTCTTCAGTCAAGGGAATACATCATACACTGCCTCTTCCCATGTACACCGAAAAATAGAAACTGCTGTGGATTTAATGAAAACTTTGACTTAGTTTTTAGTTAATATGTTTTACTAGATTTATTGGTATTCAATCAAGATGCATTTATGGCTCCCATCATGAAAAAGAATGTTTTCCTCCATTATGATAATCTATGTGATTTCTTTTAATTTAGGCAGAATTTTTATAATACCTGGGGAAAGCTGGAGAACATAAATATTACTAGTTCAGCTGGTTTAAATTGGCCTTGTTCACTTGATTCAAAGGCAGTGGTTTTTGCTTGCTATATTTTGCTTGATATAATTTGGTTGTTTCCCAACAACGTATTTCAAACTAAAATGTCATGTTCAGAGACAGATACTCAGAGATTGTACAATCTCTTTCTCCATAAAGCCATAAAGTCATAAAGTCAGGATCTTTAACTGTGAGGAACTATGTTGCAGCTAATTGTTTATGGGCCCACCTCGAAGCGCCAGTGTATTATTACATTACAGTGTCTCTGCAGTTTCCTCATCACCTACACAACCCAAATCCCAGCTTACAAAATACACCTGTGTATAATTTTAACAAAACTATCAAACACATTTCCCTCTCCCAAGTAACTACCAGCACAACTTTTGGCATCAGGAGCAGAAACTTCTAGGTCAGCATCCTTCAGGTCCAGTGCCCTGTTATAAATAGAGGATTAATTCAAAGCACTGCAGAGCTTTGCTGGGTATCTCAACAGTTGCTCTGTGAGCACAGGAAAGTGACCTGAGCTGGTCTCGCACTCCACCAGCATAAATCTGAGTCTGGTGGGCTTTGCTCATTCACATACAGTGCTGCACCAACAGAGCTCCACTGTTCTCAGAGGTCATTCATAGAGCTTGGATCAGTCTGGGATAGCATGTGGTCCAGGCTAATAGGATGCTCCAGACATTAGCTGATGCTGAGTTCATGTCTGCACTGCCCTCCCAGGCATGAGCATGCTGAGGAGATGCAAACGGGCCACAACAATCAGTTTTCGCCATCTGAACATTCTCACTACCACCCTCTATGCACTCATTTTTGCAAATTCAAAATAAAACCCTCTGGTCTCATTGCTAAGTCAAATCCACAAGCTAAAGCCACTGTCTGCCAGTCTGCCTCAGTGGCACATTATAGACTTGCAGTGTGCTTTCAGTTACCAGTGTTCAGCAGCAGAGCAAACTTTTTAACCTTCTGACTTGGTAGCTTGCCCAAACCCTTACGGAGATGCTGTGCTTCGTACTATATTCTTCATTAGTGCATGACAAAGCAGAAGCACAGTCACTGAGCCTCCAGAATCAATATAAAAATGAACCCATGGTCTTTCAAAATATACATAATAAGAAGATTGTAGTTAAGGTGAAAATGTTACCAACACAAGGTCCACTTTCACCTGGAAAGGCAAACATACATTTGAGGCTTGTAAGAATAAGGTACACAAAAGAAAAGCTTGCATCTAATAGTTTTCTGGGTTCCCATAAGGTTGTTGTGTAAGTACCATCTTTTCACAGCGTAATCTGTAACCCAGGCAACCCAGATCTTTTTAAAGATGACAGGATTGGAATATAGGGTCTCCACTACCAACACCCTGAGAGAACCATCACAAAATAGCAGATGTGTAGGCAGGGAGACATCTCTGGTAGGAAGGAGATGAAGCGAGGCCGAGGAGGCTGCAGAAGTGTCAGAGTCAGGCAGCTGTGGAAAGAAAAATGCTCTCTGATGCCTACACATCTGCAACCTGCACCACTGCTCACTTACAGAATCCATTTCATTTCTTTCTTTGTTTTAAATTTAACCATGGGTTTAATAAATTAAAATGTAGATAGAAAAATACAAATAAGAGAATTCTAAGAGAAGTTACCCTCCATCAGTGTCACAATAGAAATTAAGTAAGATTGTTAACAGATAGCTGCCACTCTCTGTGGCCTTCTGTCTCACTCACTATCTCAAGAGTTGTGATTTTATGTCACATCGAACATTCATAGAATAAGGATTTAGATGTAATAAACCACCTAGATTTTAAAAAGACTAAATTCTTCACTTTAACAGTTTTTAATCTTTGTGGGGTTTCGTTGTTTCATATCCTTTGCAAAAGGAAAGGAAAAACCATCACAATAATTCCTTAAAATAATAAAAACCTTTCTTTTGATCTTTTCTGTCCTGTAAACAAATACAAATGATGAAAAAATGTGCAACAAAAATTAATCTCCAGTTAAACTTAAAACATGGTGAATAAATCCATAGAAAGCATTAAAAAGTATTGATATACTTCAAGTTTCAGAAATGTGTTTCCATGCATCTAGGACAAACCAGAAAAACAGATATAAAGACTCAGTACATCTTTTCATGCTAAATAAACAAATAAATAAAAAAGGAGACATTAAATCCATTAAGTATGGGAACTGAAATTAACAGATCAGTACTCCTGAAATTAATTTTTCACATTCATAACAGTGCAGAAAAACTAAATTTAAGGCAATGTGGTAAAGAGAAATGTCATTTACACACCTCCTTACAAAGCAGGAAGTAGTGCTGACAAATACACATGGTATAAGAGAAAATGAAGGACTCACTCAGCAACCCAACTTAGAAAAAATGCTTCTCTCTAGAAATCTTCTACTCCAGCCTTTGAATTTTCAGTAGGCTTATTTCATGTTAGTGTGTATTAATCAACAGAAAGCACCTCAATGTCTGTTTTAGGAGCACAAGATGCACACTCTTATCTACGATGGTGAGACCCCCCCCCCACAACAAGGCCTGAGAGGTATCACCTCACAGAGAACACTGCAGAAAGCAGATGTCCAGCAGTGGTGTAGCCTCTTCGTAGAGGGCACATACAGAACAGAGTTAGTACATCTACAGTGATTTAGAATAGTGTCAACTACCACCATAAAAATGGTAGCCTGAAAGATTTGTTCAGTGACACACATACTCATGGCTCATATTCAGATGAGTCTGAATATACACCACAAACATTTGCCAAGTGTCTAGACAAGCATTTGCAGTGGTATTAGCTAAGTAAATTTACAGTGAATTTGCACAAGCTACAACAGAGCCATGCATATCAATCTAGAAAAGGCCAAAAAAGATAACAGGTTTATTACATGGAGTCAAATCCCTTCTTTTAGGTTATGCAGAGGGTCAGGTATATCTACACAAGAGAATAGTTCAGAAAAGAACAAGAAATAAAAAGGTGAGAAGACGTCTATGGAATACCATGCAAGCCAGTGTGTTAAGATAATAGCAAGGTCACGTTCTATTTGCTTCAGTTTCCTGTTCCTCATTGAACTAAGTAGTTCAAAAGGATGGATGATACCATTGGCAGAAACAAGTGAATTAAAAGGAAAGAATGAGGAAAATATGAAAGTGAAGGAAGAGAAAGTTGAACAACTTTTTCCAATTCATTGGCCTTGCTATATTCTGTTAGATTTTTTAAAATATGATTTTTTTCCTTTAGAAATATTCATCATTGGCCACATGCCTGGATGAGTCAAAAAGGAGACACATGGGCACTCATCAGACAGGGAGATTTAACATATGACATTGTTCTCTGGAAATTATTTCAGATAATGAATATTCCAGAACAGAAAATTCTTCCTTTGGTCCAAATATTACAGAAAATATTTAGTTAAAACCAGTCTGCTATTGTATTATTGCTATAACCCTATGTCTTTGACTGTAATGGTACCAGCCAGAAATCCAAGAAATAAACAATGGAGGGAAAACTAGGGCATCAATCATACTATGGAGTGAAAAAAAAGCAATCACAGCTACTTTTAATAAATGCTTACACAGCATTTCTGCACTTCTGTGTTTCTTATACATAACCTTTGACGTTGTTAAATATTCTATGCTGATTTTTTTATTTCCAAAAGAAGTCATAAATTAAGCAGCCTATTGTGCTCAGAGTAAGGTTGTGATCACTGTACTATATGTCAAGTCATTCTTTCAGACTCTGCTAAAAATACAACCTTGTGAAAATCCCTGTTACTGCTAACAACCCTGTGAAGTTCTTTGAAGTGCAGTGTGACTGTCAAATATGTCAGCTGCTGAGGGAGCCTCTCATGGTGCTCAGGAATGAAATATTTGATTTGTGAGTCAGGAAAAGTGGAATAGAGACATGCTGACACAGAACTTCACAGGTTCAATAGTCTGTTCACCATCTCTTGAGCTGGGTACACAAACATCAGATGCCAGAGGCAGATCAAAGCATCCCATGTTGCCCAAGAGCTGCTGTGTGGTACACAGGGATGCTTAGAGCCATTAGAGAAGTCCATCCATGCACTGCACCACAACCACGTAAGTTTTTGCAGAACCAAGGCCAAAATGCAGAGGGAGGCATTAAGGGAGTAGTGCAGGAAGGCAAGTATTTAGAAAGTCAATCTGGGCAAATCAAATTGAACAGAGTAACCCTGTGGCTTGAGGCATCCTGCAAGTCCTTGGATTAAATGTAGCCTCTCCAATGTACACAGCCACAAGCTGTAGTCCTGCTGTTTGGGGAGTGTGTCTCACAGCCCCTGCCCCTTTTACCTACAGGGTAAAAGAATAAAGATTAAAAGAATACAGCCTTAAATATTGGTTCTCAGGACCATTTTCTAGTGTTAAGCATTATACAGGACAACATCTGAACCACTTTGATTATGACCCTGTTATGTTAGCCACTATCATTATGGCCCTGTTACATTAGCCACTACTCAACATACTGTTAAATCCCCACTCCAAACCCCCAAAAAACTAACATGCCTCACGCTCGCATAGCTTTGACTGTACTAAGCATTTTTTCAATATATTAGGAAAAAAACCAAGCAAATAAAGAACATTTAGTCCTTCTCATTTTCAAATTATGCCTCCTAACCAGGGCCTGCAAAATAAAATTATGTCAAAGGACTTTGAGTTTACATCTTTATTGGTAATGTAGCACATTTTTAGTTTCTTCATCTCTGAAGTCACAAAAGAAGCTGCTGTCACTCAGTTGACAAAACCAGATTTCTCTTCTTATTCCTATTCTCAAGATACTTTCACTTTTCAAGCTGAATCTGAACTAGATTGTTATTTTCTAATGTAGTGGCTTAGCTCTTAAAATGCTGACATACTTATTTGAACGAAATAGAACAGTTTTACTTCTCTTTCTAATATCTGACCATTCCAAGTACTGCTGCATGCTTTTATTCTTCAAGATTCAAATCTCACTCGGTCAGCTTCTTACATTTTCCATTTAATTTTTCTATTTATATATTTATATTTTTATTTATGTAAACATTAGAATGTCTTTCCAAATTCCTTCCAGCTCTTGACAAAGAGTAGACAGAAGTGAAGCTTGGCATGTGCTGTACTCCTCAAAATCACTTCAACATGTTATTCCACCCGATGTACATGTGTCTGGTACACTTTTTTTTTGTATAATCACAAGAGACTGCTAGCATGGTGAGCAGCTCCATGGTGGAAGTCATCACCAGGTTTGCTAAAGGTGAAAGATGAAGCATTGTCCATGAAGCCCATGAAATTTTAAATCCTGCCACAATTAATCTAAAAACTCACATCAAGCATGTGGCAAAACACAAAGACGTGATTAAAGGATATGATGTAAACCTTCTTTTAACACTGCCTGGATTTTATATCACAGCTTTAATGTTGTTTAAAGCAAATATTAATACCTGTCTGTCAGAAGGATAAATTTGCTTTATTCAAAAGTAGACATACAGCCAAGGAAAGTTGAGGGAAATTACTGGCCTGTAGGGTTACACAGGAAGAGCATTAATCACACCCTCAATAATGCATGGATGTCTGTGAAAGACATAAGAAATAATCAGTTTTCAGAAATAAGAATCTGTCTACCGGTGTGCAGATTAACCTTATAATCTTGTAATGAGTTTTAGAGATCTTTCAATTCATATGAACCATAACTTTCAAAGAATCTGTTAGAAATAATGAAGTTATGATTAAGTGCAAATAAGGAGAGCACACCAAACCTCAGGCTGAGGTGGCTGGCCAGCCACTGGAATAATACCTTCTGATAGAAATATTTTTACATGCTTAAACTAACAGGAGATTGGGATAATTGGTTGGAAATATTCATAGGAAATAAACTTTCATTGGAAAATATCATTTTGAGCCCAGGGGGTTTCAGTCAGAAAGTTAATTTGGCATTCAAGCACTCCATTCCAGAGTGCAGGAGTACCACATCTGCACCAAGCCCAAGCTAGCAGCCCTGTCAACTCATTAACTCAAGGTCTGTATCACATAAACACAGCTACCTGGCCCTCTGACCCAAGCAAGCCTGGCCAGACTGGCCCAACCTGCTCTTCCCCATCTGGCTGTGCTGCCTCCACTCTGAGCTGTCTGCATCTCAGTTGGATGTGCCTCAAGAAGAGAGATGAGCCCTCACTGACGAGTGTTTTCAAGGACCCTCACATTGCCATGTATTATGTATAGGAAGACACACCTTACCAGAGTTCATTTGGAGCACTTCCTCAAACAGGAATCTTATTGCTGCTTCAGTGCCTGTCTCAATTCATCAATGTCAACTATTTTTTTTTAAATTGGCATTCATTGTATTTATCTGTTGATTTCTTTCAATATTTACACGGGATGTAATGATCCACTAATAGTTCATTAAGTGCTTGGAGTCCATTTAGCTTGTTACAAACCAAATTAGGAGATATCCAAACTGTTTCACAAGAGCACATAGCCAGAGACTTATAAGCTGTGGATTGGTATGCAGGCCCGGTGTTTTCAAAACTCCTCAGTTCCATGTCAAATATCCAGAAGAAAGCTGTATTTTTTTAAACCTACAAGCACCATCCACCTGGATCCTGCATGCCAGGTGGCTCTTTGGAACACAGGTACTGAACCATCCCTGTGCTAAATTGTCCCTGTCGTTCCCAATTGCCTGGTCCCTCCTGCCATCCTTATTTCATGGACAGAACAATAAGGTTTCAGTCCTCCTGGGGGATACTGAACGATCCCACAATACAAATAAATAATATTAACAGCAAAACTCTTGAAACCCTCTGAAAAGCAAGACACGTCTACATACCATCACACAGTTATCCTATGGCCTTGTGCTTTGTTTTGTCATCAACTGCCAGGTTTCCTGGTGATAGTCCACAGCTGGTCTGTGCTGGCAGCCACTTCTGGATATAATGTGGCGAAGACCACTGGAATCAGCTGAGTTATACCAGCTTTACCTGGACACAACAAAAAGGGATCCACCTCTATGCAGTGTGTTGGTGCAAGGCAATGCAGACAAGATAACATCACAGCAACAGATATCTCCTGTACTTCATAGAGTTACCAAGTTCACATAGTGATGCAGGTAATAAATACATTTAACAGTGACTAAAGAGGTAATAAGATTTTTCAGGCCAAAGCTGGAGATTATGAAAATGCTTTGGGATTAATTATTTCTTTTATTTTATGACCTTTTTTACAGGTTTGAAAAGTTGAATGTGCTTAAATTAGCTTCAGAACTCTATTGAAATGGAAAGAGAAAATCTGTTACTTTTCCAAGGTTGTCCCTCTTCTTTGTCCAATAATTATTTGTTGAATTTGGCAGAAGTTAATAAGAAGCTTCAGGTTTGGGCTTCTTTTTTTCAGAAAAAAAGGGGAAAAAAAATATTTTGTTTTAGGAAATGAAAAGTTTTACTCTAATTCCAAATTGATTTAGAAAGGAAATTTCATACCTCCATTTCTTAATAATAAAAACCTATATAACAATAGTAGCCACTCCTCTGTTAGTTGTTAATAATAATAAAAAAAAAAATTAAAAAGGACCCAGGTATTACACAGGTATTTAGAACTGTACAACTGTGACATTTACATTTTACCCTGTGTAGGGAAAAAATTCTCACCTAGACCCAATTAAGAATTGCATCTGAGTGCAGAAGGTAGCATTCAACCAACACAACATCCAGCCCCAGCCTGTATGTGAACAGGCCAGGGGACTCTGGCAGGTCAGTAGAAGACTCCAGATTGCCAGAAGATAGGTGCCTCTGCTATTGCTTGCTTCCACATGCTTAGAGATCAGTGACACTTTTGAGAATTGGCATTAACAAGACTTGGCATCCAAACAGGGTTTTTTTCTTCCTCTTCTTCCTCAAAATCATTCTGCGCTCTGGTCTTATACATACAAATATATGTTGTCACACTGTGGTGTCACTTTGTGGAGTCCAGGGAACACTAACCCTGGCTTAAGGAGGGAGAGAGGACAAGTTTACTGAGTTTTGTTATCCTCTGTCTCACTGATTTGTCCTTTATTCTACAAGTACTTCAACTGGGGCCAAAAAACCTGCATGCACAGAGTAGTGCACTAATCAGGTTAAATAAGGTTGGCAGATTCAGGTCATGCCACAGGTGAAAATATCCATTTAATATTCAGAAATAAAAAAAAGTACATACCAGAAAATAGGAAAAGACAAGACATATTTGACAAAACCTTGGATGAAGGTACAGGCCTTGTAGACCTCAAAAGGCTAGCAAAGACTGTTGATCCTGCAAACTCCAGCTGTGCATCACATCCCTCCTTCCAGTGAGAGCACTGGGACAACCATCAAAACATTCCAGAAAATCACTACATGAGGAAGTGCCACTCTCCTTTTTTGACTTAGCAATTATTCCTGTGTTCTAGTCAGCCAGGGGCTCAGCAGATAATTGTTTCATAAAAAGAATTACAAGTATCAGAACTTCAGCAGCAATGAAATGTCCCTCAGCAAGCAAACAACTAACTCTTCCACCTACTCAGTACACCCCCACTTGTGACTTGAAATTAGCATTGCAAATGCCTTTCCCTTTTCAGAACTATTGATTGTGCTGCTAAATAGCAGCAGAGAGTTAAAATGCCTGGAAATCTGCTTTAGCTTCAGTTCCTCATTATCTATCTATCTAATTGTAAAAAAACTTAAACACTTTCAATTCTATACAGCTACCATCATTACTCAACCTTCTAGTTATGGGCAATATATATTATGCATTATTCTAGCCACTCACCTTTCAAAACCTTTATTTAACATGGTCTAAATATTCTTCCCAATATTTACAGGAAATGTTCCCATTGTACATCCTCCCTGAGCACACCCTATATCAAAATTTCATGCCTAGTTAAAAGAACAGTATTTGGCCAGCTCATCTTCCATGAGTCTCCTTGGTTTTCCCACTTAATAACCTGATTTATTTGAACATGTATATATGAAGGTATATGGATGTGTTGGTTACAAGCAGGAAGAAAGAGAGGGAGATATTAGATAAATAGTTGTTCTTGCATATAGATGTTGCTTGGAAGGCTGGACTGAAGACTGTATTATAAACATCAGGAGTTCAAAGAAATTGTAGTGGTGGGTAGCAAGCAAAACACTACATTGAAACCTGTATTCTTAATGTCTCATGCAACCTCTGTACAAACCCAGCAGTTTATCACACACTGCAAGACTATCAGGAACATCTTAAACATAATCCTTTGTAAATTGCTGTGGCACCATGAAAAGTTTCACAACACAAGCTCTGTGTCCAGGAAGGGAGGAGCCAGAAAAATTGCAATTCAAACAGCTTCTGAAACAGGAGGATGAGGGGTATGGAAAATCAACACATCAAAAGGGCTTTGTCTATCCCAGTTACAGACAAGCTCAAACAACGCTTCATTTGCATTTGCACAAACAGCAAAGTGCACTACAATAAGCTTCTCTAAATTGATTAGCCAGAAGAAAGGGAAAGCAGGCCTTCCTAGCAAGTACTTTGAAGATCCATTTGCACACAGGGGCATGCTTACACTGCAAAGGTATCATAAGAATGAGTTGATCCAGAGCAGAGGCATCCACTCCAGGAGACACCACCTTGGGAGAGCCCACTGAGCTAATCCTCAACCGCAGCTGCCAAGGCAGCTTTCCATGAACTGCTCACTTACAGCTTGGGGAACAGATTAGTATTTGACACAAGTTTACCATGCTTAATTTGATGCCTTCATAGCAGCAGCTCCATCTCCGTAATCAAGAGCTCTTCTCTTTGCTTTCCTATTTTGATTTTAGGCTTGTCTAGCCACAGTGTTCTGACAAATTTAGAGCATATCAGTGTTAGTTATGTAACACATTCAAGTAATGTTGCAGACAAGCCATATGCAAACTGAGACAAGTCTGGGAATCCATGGGGTCATGGTGAAGTGCTATAGGTACAAAAGGAAGAGTTTCACAGGGATCGATTCAGTGCTTTCTAACACAGAGCTTCAAGCTGGGAGAATCTGCTGCTTTGAAAATGTCTCACATCATAACATACATCCCTTCTAATAAATACATCAGGTAACCTTATGTTCCAGATATAAAGTTCACAGATAGCTTGGTTATTGACTGCACAATGGACAATTCTTCATTAAAGCTGGTTTCTATCTCTATCTCAGAAACTGAGTGTTTGTTCATTTAAGTGAAAAGTGACCCTGAAACCATTGCTACTGAGGAATCTGACCTTACATGGGAAAGTGTGCTCAACTCATCAAACAGATTGCAATAATATATCTGAGAGGTGAAAGATAAAAGCCCAAGTACAGTTGGCTTGGCAAAATTGTTCTCACAGGAATATATTGTTCCATCAACACTGCCATTCACAGAAATGTAGCAGTTTTAGGGATGGCTTCTAAGATTCAGGGCAGTCTGGGGAACAGACAAAAATCTCCTGAAAATGAGAATTTAAATTATTTCCTGTACTGGTCTAGATTGACCAAGCATGGAAGATCCAGGCTAGAAGAGCATAATCACCCAAGAATACTGTCACACATGCAGCCGGTCTGTATGAGAAGGAGAGCTTGAACTTTTGACTCTTGCATGCCAACAAACCTTCTTAAGTAACTGGTTTTTCTGAGACAATTAGTTTCCTAAATGGTTAGCTATTCCTTCCTTCTTACAGCCACAAAAGAAAGGGTAAATTTTCCTGTGATAGGAAATTCAGCCACAATGTTACATCCTAAGGAGAGTAGTTTCAAAGTACTTGTTTTTCTCTTGAGACCCTGTGACACAGAGTCTATTTGCTTTAATCTCCATGAGTTCAGGAATTTAGTGACCTTTTCATATATGTATATAAAAGTAATCTCATTCATGAGGCAGTCGGTTCCACACCCTTGCAGCTCTAATTTATAATTTTTAATTGGAACTACATTTGACTGCTCTAGTTCCAGCACCTCTAGCTCAACTACATGCCTCAGATTTCAGTCAAGGTAATTTCCAGCTAATGATAATTTGTATCACTCTGCTTTTACGTTGATTTTTTAGAAATTCAATGAAAGATTGAAAAAAAATTCTGTTAGCTTTAAACTGTTTCTTTTTTTTTTTTTTATAACTAGCTAGCTGCAGTAAATCAAGCGTATATTAAACTGCCACTCTGTCATCCAAGAGCAGGCTGAACTAGATTTGCTTATTTGACAAAAAGCAGCCAAAATGAATTCATATTTCCTTAAATGCTGCATACACACATTCTTAAGGCTTGAGCAGGCAGTTAGTAAATGGACAGCATGCTATAAAACCGCAGCAGCATCTGAATGTGTACATCACAGGAAAAGCAGTTACACAGACAGAATAATACATTGGCACTAAAATCACCATTTCACTGTACAATTACATAGTTTATCTGAGGTGATTTTTAAACCAAATAGTAAATTAGATCAGGGTATTCTGAGTTTCTTTTTCAGCAATCTGCAAAACATTAAAAACAATGAAATAATAAATCCAGGCATTCATACGGAATTGGCAATGGGACAAATTGCAGCATTTCAGGCATACTAAGGAGTTTATAGGCAAATCCCAGAGTACGGGACTTTGATATAAAATGAATCCTTTTAGTGCATCTGTGTTTATTTTCATACAGAGCATCCCTACATTTGTGCTTTAGTTCAGATCATGAACGTGCTTTTGAAGGCAGATCTCACATTTGCCACTTAGCATGCTTTGCTTCATATGATGACAAGGTCTGAGAGGATTCTTTTCAAATTAACCAGATTCTTTTAAAATTAAATAAAAACAAAATATGGGATTGAGGAACACATGTACTGCCCTCCAGCTGCCACAACCATTTTGTCCTTCGCACCAGAGGAGAGCTTGTTTGAATTAAAGCTCACATGAAATGAGGAAAAAAAGTCCACATCAGGTCCTAGGCACCAGCTGGACCTCTGCCTATGGCACTGAACTTCTTGCATGTGTAGGTATAGCCTCCAGAAACCTACAGTAAACACCAGCAGTTCCTTTCCCCTCTTCACAAGGAAACAAATGTCAACCACAATGAACTGTGGTTTTCCCAGGCAAGTGCTTTTGAGTATCTGATGTATGAGATCATAAATTATACAACTACTACACCACAAGCAAAGAGGTTTAAGTGATCTTTCCCCCATAGCAATTAACCTAAAACTACCATCCAAAACCACCAATAACATTTCAAATCTGCTTGGGGTATGTCTTTAGGAGAAAATTGCCTATGTATATTCACTGGCTTATGTGAAAATCCCCAGAAACAGATATCTACATTTTGTCTTTATTTCAGACCATAAGGTCACTGACTTAGGGACTGCATCATTGTGAGTAAGAAGAATGAAAATCCCCATCCTGTTTATGACTTGGATTTGCTACTGCTAATTGATTCAGCAACATCATCTCCCTCTGTATTTCATGAAAGCTAAGTGTGCTGGTCTGTACATTTGACAATTAGGGATTTTGATCTCTAGTTAAGTTATCCACTGTTACTCGAGTGCCTCACAAGGACATTCAGCCTTAGTAATACATAACCTTCTACAACAAATAATGGCATTACTTCAATGTCAGGTATCTAGAGTTGTTAAAATATTTCTTTAATTTTAAATTTTATATTAAACCATTAAAGTTGAACTGTCTATTTTAAGTCAAGTACAAGCTCTTCTTAGACTTATCTATATCATTTGGTGATCTTGTTTAGTTTTTTTTGTGGATGATAAATAAAAGGAGTTACAGCTAGTCTTCATGCAGCCAGGTACTGAATACTGCTCCCAACGACCGAGTTGAGATGAACATCACCCCTTAACTCAGTACACCCTCAGGGAAGTTTAGTTGTTAATACAGTCTCAAAGAAGTGCCAGTAGTATGCCGCACATACAAATTACATAATTATGTAATAGTACAAATCTTGAGTAGCAAATGACACATGCGTGAAATATGTCATCCATAACAGAGAAAAAGCTACTACCAAGCCTTGTGGAAAGGGATTTCCTGCCTTTACAGGAACTGAATTTGGAACCCTAATCACAGACCAAAGCAGCTATTATCTGATTCTGTTGATTGCTAAGCAGATGATAACTGCATCTGTCTCTGCCAAGGAACATCATAACTTCCAAAGTAGTGGGTGAAAGCCAGTGATATTCTTGGAGGGATTAGAAAATCCATGAGCTGGATGGGAAAGTCTTTGATTCAGAATGGAAACAGATGAGCTTGGAACACTAGGGTCATCAAGCTTCTACCAGTCAGGACTTTGAGGACATGATGCATAGACCATATCTGAGTCCTTGCTGACACAGAGTAGATCCACTTTTATACCTTGCCAACAGAAGACGTTCCACATGGTCTCCTGGATTTGGTACAAGGTTAAATTCAATCTTAGATTTCCTGTGTTCTCATTGTGTACATTTTTATAAGTCTCTCTGACTGTGTTACTTAATTTTGATTTTACAAATGTACTTGACTTTCCTTTTATTTGTGTCATGCCATTTCTACTGGCATAGCAAGCTTTAAGAGGATGATGCTGGAGTGCTCTAACAAAGCCCACCGTTGCAATACCATCTTCCAGGGTATCTGTAAAGGAGCAGGGCGCACTCTATTTTAATGCAAAAAATGTCTTGGGAGTTGGTAATGCAATATCCTGTGCAGAAGAGATGTCTTTCACTGGCCAGCAACACTGGACTAACACTGGGGAGCTGTAGGAAAGTGAGAAGCAAATGGTATGTCTGAACATTGAAGGTTCTCCAGGAGTTCTTAAGAACAGCAAAGATGAGGCATGAATTCTGCCTGTCTGTTATTTAACTTAAATCATAGCTGTTCCCTGACAACACAAGACCAATTTGCAATGCTTTGGAGATTCAGTGTACATTTTCTTTTTTTGCTTTCTCTTTATTTAGAGAATATAAATAAAGGCAGAAAAAAAGAAAAAAAAATCAGAAGAAACCTTGTTCCCAAGGCAGAGAACAAGTGACTGAAATAGAAAAGCCTTTTTTTGATAAAGGACGGGGTGATATTACAGAACCATGAACAGAGCAGCACTGTGTAAAACTAACTAAACAAAGCCTGATAGAACAGTCAGGTGCATAAACATGTAGACATCAGAAACCTGCTTACACAGAAGCGGTGATGGCAGAGAACTATGCAGAGAACTTAGAACACAGTTAATACATTATTACTGAAAGGCAGGTACCAGAGATCACTCCAGACTGGGACAAATGACTGCACTTCATGGTTTCCAATGGAAGACCACGTTGGTGGTAAAGCAGGAGTTATTTCAAGTCTAGACATGCAGAAGCAGGGAGCAGAAGAAGTTGCTTATGGGATGTAAGTGGATTTGCAAAATAACATTGGGACTGGTTGGGAGTTAGGCTGAAGTAAGTATCTGTGGGGCAGCTGAATAGCCACATCCTGTAAGGAGAATTGGTCATGCTAATCTTACAGAAAAGACTCCTATACTGGGGAATAACTTACCTATTTTGCAAGAGTGCAAAATATTCTCAAGGCAGTAGAAGGTCCCAAGATGTACATTATCTACAGCAAGAGTGGAAAGCTTAATCTACTTTAGCACTATACTACAAGGGAATGTGATACAATCTGTGTAAAGAAGCTCTGTGGTGAATATTTCACATCGTTTGAGAGATACAGTGCCAAAATGACTAGAATGTCTAGAAGAAGAATGAGACGTTCATGGAAATGCCTGGTAACTTGCTAGTTTTGCTAAGTGGATAAAGTGGAAGCAGAGTCCGATTTACACAGAAAGACTGTAAGAGACTCAAAGCCAACTTTCAGTAGGGGGGGAACAGACACCTCAGTGAGTGTCCAGCAAAAAGGCAAGAGAAAATGTGCCTGCTGAGATCAGGATTTAGGACTTATTCAGAGAGCACAAGAAGAAACTAACAATAGTCTTGACCTATGCAGCTGAACTCCAAAACTCCAACATTCAACACCTATTGCTATTCCAAAGCTGAAATTTTCTCAGCAGATGCTGCAAATCCTGCCAATTTTTATAGTGGTTTCGTGAGGTGGGCAGATGTGCCCATTATAAAACCATCAACTTGTACACAGCATTTTGGTACAGCTTAGTTACTATCAGCACGTCTATTCCCATGTTTCTATTTCCACTTATTTTCTTCTTTGTAGTGGATGAGATGCAGCAATTAAACTGCTATTCACAAAGCCTGGAACTGAAGCACATCTTTCCAACAGGGGCATCTGTGCCTGCTAAATCCTTCACTGTTTCTTTTTCAGTGGTTTCAGAGTCGCCTCAGGGCTTATTTCATAGCCAAGCTGCTCTTTAGTTCCCTTTGAGCAGCCTCTTCTGCAGAGGAATTTCCTCTGTCATACAGTTAAAAAGCTCCACAGGACAGTCTCATTTAGTGCCTTTGCATGGTAAGCTCCAAGTGATCAAGAGGTACATGTCTTTAAATGTGTATATCTATCTGGGAACTACAGGAAGACTATATCTGTGCAAATAGTACATGCTCATGGCACCAGATGTCTGTCAGACAGCAGCAAGAGTAGGCTGTGACACCAAGGAGCATGGGGGCAGGGGGACAGGATGTGGCAGCAACCTCCCCCTCCAACTCCATGCCACTGCAACCAGTGATAGCAAGCAGAGTTGGGCCAGGGAGGGCAACCAGGGACTCCTGCAGCCCTGGAACAGACAGGCATGGCCATGGGGATGGGATGGCTGCAGAGACAAGACAGGGAGGCAAGAGTGGGATCAGCTAGGGTGATGGGCAGGCATGGGCATGGCTACAGTCACCATGCAAGGCCTCAGTGTCAAGGCCGGAGGTGCAGTGCACTTCCTCAAATAATGGGTGGTCTCCAGACAAGGTTTCTCACAGCTCCTCCTCACAACCGGGTTGTTTTCCCAGACATGGCAGACCCCTGGTTGAACAGCAGCACCACATAAGAACTTGATGGCCTTAGGCACAGGAAGCCAAACACCAGGGAAGGAAGAAAGAGGCTGCAGCAAAACCTGGTCAGCTCAGAGCCCTCGTGCACAAATGGTTTTCAAGACCTCTAGGCAAGGAGTCCATTGACTGTAGTTTTACATATAACTAAATATAGTGGGATCCAGCTGGTTATGACTTTTAGACATTTTGACAGGATAAACATTAAAAAACAACCATGATACACATTTAAGCTGCACATGCATATTCAACAACTAATAGAGAATGAGTAACTCCAAGATGTGCATATAAGGTCAGATGTTAAGTGAGCTATCTAGCACGCCAGGAAAGAACAATAAAGCTCAGAGCATGGTATATCTGAAGCTTCCTCTTTACTTAGTAGGTCTGTTGTACATGTCCTTAATCTCACAGCTCCTATCTTAAGCAATTGCAAAAAGGGAAGGAAGGGAGCTTTTGAGACAGCAGCAACCCACCTTGAAGAAAAAGCCAGTTTTAAAAAGCTGCATGCATGTATTTTCAATGTAATCTAACACAGAATAATTTAATATTCAGTTAAACAGATCGAGAAACTCCAGGAAACATGGTATGAAAAAGAAAAAAATATGTGAAAAAGTCCCAAATTCTAACATGTTGATATTACTTTTGGTATCTCTTTCTAATCTTGTGGGACATCTATCTGAGCAAATGCAGAGAAAGACAAACTCCTTCTCTCTGCATTCAGCTGCCTTGACATCAGCCATAGCTTGTCCGACAGCAGGCTGCACATCTGTTTGCACATCAGATCAGAACACATTGGTTTGCCGCCAAGCAAATGTGGTGATCCTGCCTCTTGGGCAGGGCTGTCTCACATCCTGTCAGCAGATCGAGAGAGGTGATTCTACTGCTCTACTCTGTTCTGGTCAGACCTCACCTGGAATACTGCATCCAGCTTTGGAGCCCTTAGGGAGGACGTGGACCTGATGGAGCAGGTCCAGAGGAGGGCCACAAGGATGATCAGGGGGCTGGAACACCTCTCCTATGAGGACAGGCTGAGGGAGCTGGGATTGTTCAGCCTTGAGAAGAAAAGGCTCAGGGGAGACCTAATAGCCACCTTCCAGTACCTGAAGGGAGCTTACAAAAAGACTGGAGAGGGCCTGTTGACAAAGGCCTGGAGTGAAAGGACGAGGGGCAATGGTTTTAAATTAGAAAGGAGTGGATTTAGAGTGGGTGTAAGGAAGAAGTTCTTTACCATGAGAGTGGTGGAGCACTGGAACAGGTTGCCCAGGGAGGTAGTTGAGGCCCCCATCCCTGGAGACATTCAAGGTGGGGCTTGACAAGGCTCTGAGTAACCTCCTGTAGTTGAGGATGTCCCTGCTCTCAGCAGGGGGGTTGGACTAGATGACCTCTAGAGGTCCCTTCCAAACCAGACA
>JAAGNO010019496.1:0-39517 GCA_033439905.1 Ceryle rudis
TGAACCAAACATAACAATAACTTGTGAATTATTAATATTTTATGAATCAAAAGCTGGATTCTCATCTTGGTAGCTCCCTCGCTGCTGCTGCTCCTCCTCCTCCCTCCTGGCGGGTAGGTTACGTTACCTGGTCTCTAGTTCGGGTTGGATCTAATCCCACGGCCGCCGCCTGCTCCTCTCCCTGCCTCCGGGTGAGTGGGGTAATTAATTTATTTATTTCCCATGAGATGTCCTAGGCAGCGGAGCAGCGGCGGGAGAGCCCGGGCCGGGCGGCAGGGAGGGAGGCCCGGGTGCTGCTGCGGGGCCGACAGGGCGCCGCTGTCCCGGGGGTGCTGCCGGGGAGCGGCCGAGGCGCTTCAGCATCGGCGCGGGGGGGCGGGGGCTGCAGAGGAGACGCCTCCCGGGCTGCCCAACCCGGCTCCGCGGGGCCGGCGGGGGCGCGGCGCCCGGCCCGGGGAGACGGAGCCAGAGCGGGAGGTGGGACGCGCCGCGCTGGGCTACGGCGGGCTGGCGCGGGGGTAACAGCGGGCCCGGGCCCCCGCTCCCGCCGGGGCAAGGCGTGAGCCCTCCCAGCCTGCGGGCTCCCCGCCTACCTGCCCGCCCGGGGCCGCCGCCGCGGGTGCCGGACGGAGCCGCTGAGAGGGGAGTGCCTCCTTGCTCGGAGGCGCGGCCGGGGCGCTGGTCGCTCCCCGGAGAAGGGCGCTGAGAGCCCCGTCGGGCGCGCGTCGCGCTCTTCAGCTTGCTCCTGGCAGCACAACACGTGCCCACCCCCGGCCCCACCCCGTTCTCCTCCTCTTCAGGACTGAGAATGCCAAGTATTTCACATAGTAAGGCCGTTTGCACTCGCGATACCACTGAAAGGTCACAAAAAGGCGCATCAATTTGCTCGTGATACTAAAAAATAAATTAACAGAGATCTTCCTGTGCTAAACGCGGCAACACCGACTTCTGAAGCAGAAACTGAAATTTGTCCAGTTGGCAATGGGTTATTGATTAAAATCTTGGTGATTTCTTCCTTACAATAATTATTTTGTGTATCATGAACATAATTATGAAAGTTGCTTCTAAATTCTACAGAAATTTTCTCTCCTTAAGGCTAAAAACCTCTAGTGGAAAGAGATAGTACATAACCATATAATTACATAATTAAAGCCTTTACCATAATGCCTATTCTCACGGGTAAAAGTTGCACACTGCATGCACATTACATGCAAGTAGTGTGAGGAGGCTGAAGTAATTACAGCTGTCGACATTATGTTGCAAAACGTACAAGAGTAAACGTAGATATCGTGTTTTTTTAAAAAAACACTTTTTTGCATGTTCTTTACTTAGTGAGAGCTTTATGAATAGGATCTTTACAGACATGTTAGGAGCTGACACTACCTGTGTATGAACGAGAACGTGGGTTGTGGTTGGGTTTATTCCATTTTGCTAAGCTGCTAGTAAAGGAGGGAAGGAATTGATAGGGTTGTCTGTTTATTTTCCAGTAATAACATTTGAATCTCTTTAGCTAGCAGCAGCCATAATAAACAAAAAATTTTGAAAATTAATCTGGAAAGGAGCATGGCACCCCTTAGAAAAGCTGCAGCATAAGCGCAATACCTATTACACATCAAAAAAATTCATCTACAGAGGACTGCCACCTTGAAGCACAAATTCAGAGAAATCAGGTTTCTTTGGCTTTGTTGCTTATGAATCTGTCTGCTTTTATGGTAAAAGTGTTAGGAATTTTTCTGTGTTGTAATCTATAACTATTAAACCAGAAGACAGATGCAGAAATCTAAATGATGTAACATTTTATAATTCCTTCTTTCTTTAAGATATTATTGTTAGCATTCATGTATCATCTGCTTCCACTGCAGCCAGGTCGCTACAGTCTCTGGGCAGATTCTGCCACTGTAGTTAGGAGGAGCAGTAAGTAGCTCATTGGTAGAGACAGCAAATCCTTTCTATTCCTGAAGCAGACTGAACAGTTTGGAGTCATTTTAGTGACATCATGTAAGCTAAATAATATTTGATTTACATACCTGAGTCCAGGGACATTTTTAGGAGCAAGCATCCATGGTGACTGCCAGGGTAGCTTGTGGAAGTCACAGTTGCATTAATTTAGGTAGTGGTGCCAGTCATGTTTTGCACAACTGTGTGAAAGGAGTCTGTGCCCGGCATACCCACAGTCACATTGTCTGTCCTGGCATCAGGTTGCACAACAGCCTTTGGAAGACCAACAAGCACTCAAAAGGGGCCCACTAAGCCAAGCAAAGAGAAGAGCAAACACTTAGCAGAGTCTTTTGGGCATACAAGCGAGTCTTGCGTACAGATGCCTATGGTCAAACTCACTGTCACATCCAGGCAGGCCCACAATTACATAATTAAAAATGTGTAAATTAGGATGGAATCTGATGTAAGATCTCTCATAGATAAGCTGCTAGTGCTGAAATCAAAGCTGTATACTTAGCATTACAGTGTTAAGCTCTTTTCCATATTCAAATACTTCATATGCCCTGAAGAAAATCATAGACCATATATAGTACCTCAGACAGTTCCTGTAAAATGAAGAGCATGGCTGCATTGTCTTTTGCAGTGAAATATTACAGTTTACCTACTGTTTTATAGAAACTTAGGAAAGTGATTTTCCAAGGCTGAAAAATAAATACATGAAGATAGATATGGTAACAGTTTTTCTTTGCATAGTTCTGTTTCCTTCACTGATGTGCCTCAGCTAGAATAAATATACAGATGTAAATATAGACATTTTCTTTGTATATGTATACTATATATATTAGATAATAAATTTTACACAATGATATACTTGCTCAGGTATATCACATACATATTATTTACTGTACTACATACTATAACATGTATAACACAGTGCTACATACAGTACCAATAGATGTATTCTGTGGTTTTATATAATACATTTGTATTTATATTACTGCAGCATACATTAACATATGTACAAAGAAATAGTAGATTATATTAGCATATGTCAACGATTACATAGACATACACATTTTCTGTATGTACATATGAGCCTCATGCAGTTTTTTTCTGTCTATTTTCAGAACACCCTAACTAGGAAAGGTGTATTCATCTTAATCAACTTACTGTTGCTGTGTGCTTCATCACATTTTGTGTTTTCTGGTCCAAGGCAGAGTCTGAACATAAGCTAGTTGCAATTATAACAGTGTGTGATTCTGGCCTACAGTCTGCACGAGTTCAGATACAGCCTAGTGTCTGCATCCTACTTAAAGCTACAAAAATTACCATGAGCCCTCAGACTGAAAGTTGAAACCTGATTTTTTTTTTTTCCTGACCTCAGTTGCAGTGACATCAGGTTTTTAAAGTGAATTCACTCCTTGTGAGTGCTGCAGAATGAAGGCTCTGAAGTGATTCGGTTCCCTGTTGCAGATTAAAAACCAAAACTGTTGCCATTCTACATCTTTCCAGTCTCAGAGCACCTTCAGTGTAGGAAGCCCATTATTCAAAGTAAAAATGTTCTTAGTAATCCTCTAAGGGTAAGAATTAAAAATTTATTAGTGGCAGCAATTAATAACTTATGTGTGAATTTCAAGAAGCTAGCAAAGGTCCAGATCTGTGTGTGCATATGTGTGTGTGTATGTCTGTGTATGGGAGGATGGCATTCTGCAGTTTTCAGTGATCCAATTGTAAAGAAGAAAATAAACAAACATATGCTAAAAAATAAATTAGCATATGTGTGAAAAGGAAGTCACACATCTGGTTATTCATTCTGGTTCCATTCATTAGTGAGGTAGATTTCTGGGAGTTTGCATGTTATACGGTCCGTTTTGTTTAATAATGGCTTGAGTTCTTTTTAGTGATATTAATGGAAAAAAGTTCTTATTTTTCACTCAGAAGAATAAAATACTGCAACTGTTGAATTCCTGATAGTATTTTCTGTGAGTCTACCCACCAATTGTTTGGATAAATCTCCTACTGAAATAGTCCATTTCTTCCACATGCCACTTCTCATGTCATTTCATTTGAACCCAAAATTTTACAATTATTCTTCTGAGCTTAGATTCCTCTGCTACATTACACTTTATGTCTTGTAGTCACAAAGTCTGGATCTAATGGATACATGTTTATTATTGTGTCATTCTGGCCTACATGACAGATTATTTTTTTTCTGCACTGATTTGTCTTCCATAAATGCACAACTCAAAACTCTCATGTCCACATACAGGCTGGTGCAGTGTGCATGCTTCTCATCTCCAGCAAATACACAGGGTATTATTAAATTGTATTGGTAACTCACCTAGACCACCTTCTGTAAACTTTATATCAACAACTAATTGTTGTGGTTTAAGGATGAACAGACTGAGCAGGGTGGGACAGGTTGTCCCCTTAGGACTCGGAGGAGTCAGAGGGCGGCTGGTATTCCCTCCCCTTCGCTGACACACTCCATATAACAAAGTGACAGGGAGTTTAGGGAGCTCTTCCTTCCTGGCCTTTGAGAGCTGAGACAGCATCTCAGCAGGGCTGGACCTGACTCCATGTGCACCATATGATCCATCGTCATCCCAGAGCAGGTTTGGTATAGAGTTTTGTATCCTTCTGCCCTTAATATTCCTTTTTCTGTGTTTATCCTGATATTCCTTAAATTTGTTATAGTCTTAACTTGCAATCTTGGGTGAGGCAATTTTTATTTTTCCTTAGTCCCCTTTTTATCCTCCCATGGGAAGGAGGGGGGAAGGGCGCTAATCCTGTTCTGTGTTTCATGTGGGCTTGCTCTGAGCCTTAAACAGAGACATCAATCATTGTTAGCCTGCGTCTCCCTCCACCCTCTTTCATACACACAGGTAGTTCTGTAGCCAGCATAAAACTTTAATCCTAGTTCTGTTAGTGAAAGAGCTGTATGTATGTCAACTTTTGTAATAAAATTCATATAACTATGATTAGACTGTAGAATTCTAATGGTAAAATATAGCCAAAGCATGTCTTTCTGTTGAGGGCAGTCTTCTCTCTAAGCATCAACCATGTCTGTTCCAGGCTTAATAAAATTATTTTCTTTTCAGCTCCTGAGGACACAGGATACAGCACATTGTAACTACAGCAATAGACTCAACTGTGAAAGATCTCTATCAGGCATCACTGAGAACGTGAGGCAGCTGGCAGTTATCAGCTGAAGCAGGTAGTCAGTAGAATTGTAGAAGATAAATAGATAACAGAAAAGCAATCTGGAAACCTTGAAGAGATAATAAACCTCTCTTCTGAGGGGAGGTAACAACTCAGGTAGGTCATTGATGAACTCAACTCTCAGATCAGTGCTGTGTCTAATACTGCTGAAAATATAGTAGCAGTTCATGCCTGTCAGGTATGTGGTAGTATTTAAGATGTTGTTGGAAATGCAGTTTGATATATTTACGTATAGAAATTGCTACTGCAGTAAAGTGAGAAAAGACAGGTGACCAATATCCCAGGAACACCGTGATCCTCTATTAAATGACATTTGCCAGAATATAAAGCTTTTTTTTTCAGTGTTAATTTTTTTTTCAGTTTAAGTTACACTCCCTTGCTATCCTGCATGCTACTGTGTCTATACTGCCATCTCAACCATTATGTAATATTCCTGACAGACTGACCATGGTCCTGTGTGAGGCACATGAATTTTTTTTTCCTTGTATAATTTCTACTTGTCTTAAAATAATTCAACCATTCTGTTTCCCTATCATGAGCACAGAGGAGAGAAGGAAAGGCCTGTGGCTAGGAGTAAAAGAATGTGTGGTTCTTAGTAACTGCATATTAACATAGTCCTACAAAACATCTTTCTCTTTGAGTCGCTCTTAAAATTCTCAAATTCCTTCTATGGAAAGTGTGAAATTTGCATGAACATTCAAGGAAATTGATACCATTTGATAACTCTTCTTGCTGGGTTCTGAGATCTTGTAGGACTGTATTTGTGGTAGGGAGATAGAATCACTTTTGTAAGAGTAGGCACAGAAAAGGAGTCTGTCCGTGGCATCTTTCCACCAAAGGATTGCTCAAGTTATTCCACTGACATCTATCTTTATTTTGTTAAACCCATTAACGAAAGATGTGTCCATGTTGCTGCTTGCATAAGTGTGTGTCCTTTGAACAGTGTTTGTAATTCTTAAAAAGTAATGGATGTACATGTTTTTAACTTTTATGTATTGTTTTAATATTTGTTTTACTGTACCACTGGACATGTATTACCTTTGTGCCTCTGTAAATTCTGCCTCTATGTAGTGATTGCTGAGAATATTTTTCTTCTCATATCTCATTCTATGACTGCTAAAACAAGGAAAAGCCAAAGTTGTAAAGCTTACACACATCAAAAGTTTAAAATGCCCATTAGCTAATTTGGGGCCTGATTCTTCCTTCCATGGTGTCAGTATAATCCTAGTGATAGACTCTGGAACAGTCTAGATCTAATTTTTTTTTAATAGCAGTTTCTCAGTTTAGATGTTATACAGCTGTAAATTATCATTATTGTCTTATAAGATATGCCTATCATAAGATTACAAAACATTTGATGTAGCAGGAGAATTTTCTTTCTGACATATTTTTCTCTTTTTAAAAGATGAAAGAGAAATAGACAAAACCTTGCTTATTAGATAGAATTCTGTAATTTGCCTAAATATTTATTGTGTAAGAGTCCAGTATATCAGTAATCACTGAATAACAAGATGTTGGCAACACATTGTCCTAAACAATGCAAGTAATGCTTAGGGTAATATATAGAGCCAGAAGTAAGAAAGCATCACTCACAGGGAAGCATTCTTACAATTAGGATAGAAACAGGTCTTTTTTTATTTTTTTTCTCTCTCACTAATCCTTGAAATTTTGGTCTTTTTCTATGATGTGATCCAGATTCATCAGTAAAAGTGGAGAATAAATCATTCAGTTCAGTCTCAAGCTATATAACTCAGATTTAGGTACTGATATAGAAGGATGAAAGAGAGGGAGGTCTTAGCATCTCTTTCTGATCAGGTTCCCCAATATCTGCAGAAAAGTAGGCATCCTTCATTAGCTGGTTGCACTCAAAAATTAATTTGGTGCTCTGAATCACAGGGGATGAAGGTGTATGTCCTATGTAGGTACCTGAGTTTTATATAACTGTTCAGACAGCTATTGTGGTTGAGTGTTCCCTAGGATATTTGTGGTACCATCTGTGGAAAGGGAAAGGCTTCTTAAGGTTTCTGATTTTCCTCATGGAGGCACTTGGCCCATGAGGGTTAAGTGAGAGCTGGGATGCCTAAGGAGCTACATCTGAATCTTCCTGCAGCTATAATAGTCTGAACAAGGCCCTTAAGATTGCAGAAACATTGTGTCAATGGGCATGCTCAGATGGGATCACTTTCTATGTGCAAGGTAATGTGAAAACCCAACTCCTGACTTGGTTTACAGAATATCATTAACATCTTGAATATACTGTGAGTCTATTGAACGTACCATTAATCTTCAGTACTTTCATTTGTTGTTCATTGTGTGGAAAGCACTGGATTATATGATCAAAGTCATACATGAAGAACTTTTACTTCTTGCCTTTATGTCCTCTTATTAAAATCATGGTTTACTTTGCAGCTCTTCTCTGGGATAGTCACATTTTCCCATAGCAGGTAAAGCCTAAGAAATAGAAGTGTGTTTGGATTGCAAGTGCTTTCAATGCTTCAAAACTGTAAAAATCCTCAATATATCACATATTTACTTTCTTTACTGATTAGGTCAAAAATGTAGCTTTGCAATATAAAGTGATTATAAAATATTTCAGATGAAGTGATATGTTTAAGCTTTGAGGGCTGCATACTCAACAGGTCCTTATCTTAAAACACAAAGGAATGTGGGGAGACTTTTGAAGGAGAAACCTCACGATACATACATATGTGTGGTTCTGTAGGAAAGTATGAAGAAGTAGAAGCCATCTCTCTTTCTGAGGAAGGTCTTGGACTGCCAATCCAAACCCTGTTTTCCCCAACAGTTATGTGGCATGGCAGCTATGTGTTTGCAGGTGTTCACATATGTGCTCTTACTTCTTTGTAGTGACTTTCTTATTCTGTAACAATTAGGCCTGCTGGGGCCTCTGCTTTTGCTCTGGGATCACACTTTTCTGTTTTTGTTATTCCACAAAACGAGTAAAATAAAAATTCTTCATGTTTCCATTTTATTGTCAGTCATTCTTTTGTTGCCAATAATGTCTTCAGATACATGAGTATGATACCTTGTATTGAAATATCCACTTCTTATCAAGTGGCTTGAATTCTGTAGCAGTTTACTGTGGTCAAGGGTGAGACTTCAGTGGAGATTTCCATGCCTTGGGCATCTATATGGAAGTGCTTGAGTGTAAACTGCACATGTAAACTGGTCTAGACAACAGAGTCATGTAGCCTGCTCAAGACCTTTGCAGCTGACAAAATGCTTTGCTTATGTTTCAGAGTGAGCTGGGTTCTCTAAGCTCCATCTCAACACAGAGAAAAAAATATGGCATATTGTAAAATGTACTGTTGGTTTCTGTGTCTTGCATTTCTCTAGAGGACACAACTCCCAGAAACTGGAAAAATATACTACTGTAATCATTACTTTTCTGACAAAAATAGCAAAAATAACTTTCTTGAGTTTCTCCAAAAGATAAATTAAGATTCTGTGAAGTTGTCAAATCTTATTATTTACTATGACTTCTGCACATCATACACCTCTAAACTAGTAAAGTGTATTTGGCCAAGTAAAAGCAGTCTTGGGTAATCTTCTTGTGCCATTATCCTGAATGTGTGTATCAAAGTAATGTTGTCAGGTTTTGAGTCTCTCAGGTTTATTTAATATATTTAAGGTATTAATGGGATTATTTGAGTTGGTAACCTGTAATAATGAGAGGCTGCATTTGTTGATGCATAAAGTTACTTTGAATTCAATGTCTAAGTGTCTTACTTAACTGTTTTATGTGAATAGAATACTGTCCTGTAAACACAGTTTTTAATTTTCTTTGTAGTGATTGTATAGCTTGGGGAAAGGGTCGTTTATCTCTCAGCATAAAGATTTTTACTTCTCATAGCATCATAGAGAATTGGGTTAATCTGAAGATCAGCAGCTAATATACCAGGCAGAGAGCAGGTCTGAATCCAACCATCAAGTAAAACCGGAAAGCAATAGCAAATTACAGGATCCAAGTTATGGCTGGACTAGGGTTACACAAGTTGGCTGTTGACCCACGACAGCTACAGACACAGAACCTAGACACTTGTAGAGCAGTGGCAGTCACCCAGTGTTCCTGAACAGATGAAGATAAAGCCATAAGGAAGAGGACTTAAAACTCAAGATATTACCCTTTCTAATATAGAATGAACAAGCTATATAAGAACCTTACATAATGTGTCAAGAATTACAACAGCTAACTGGAAACAAAGTTTATGAAGCTTCTTGTGCAACTTTTCAAATAGAAATTCTCGTAACAAAAGTATTTTAAAAATACTAGCTTTTTGAGACCTATTTAGTTCTAAAAATTGTATACAACAGGTATATGATAAACTATCTTTACCCTGAAATATAGTAATATAGTATCTTTACCCTGAAATATACTGAGTCATTAAAGGAAGGCCATGACTTCACAGGTACATATCAGTTCATGCAAAGATAATCCTAGTTATCCTTCTGTGGTTGGGAATTAGGATCTATGAGCCCACATGTATTCTGCTTAGTATCCCAACTAATGCACTATTCATAATTGTGTATTGTGTCTTGTGTACTTTAATTGTTCTCTGAACAAACAAAAACGATTTAGGAAATCCATTTGCTGTCTGAAAGTACATTTTTCAGATATAATCTATAAACTGTGTGCATCTCCACTGGCTGAAGAGGTTACTTTTCTTATCCTACTTATAAAGCATATTAATGCTTTACAAAGTATTTGTAGACCCTAACACAAAAGCCCGACAATTGAAAAACAGGCAATTAAACAGCTCAGAGGAGGATAAGAACTGCAATACAAAAAGATCTCTGCAGAGAACCTGTAGCTGTCTGTGTTCCTCCCCATTATTCTGTGTAGTATGTATTCAGGTAGTTTGGATTAGCCAGGGATACAGATGATGTCAGAGTCAGTCCTCTAAATCTTAGCATATTTTCATAATGAAAAATTGTAATGAAACAATCCCAACAAACAATGAAACAATATTTTTTAATGTCAATAGAATTATTTTTCATTAAGTTTTAAGTTGTGTATGCTTAATACTATGTAGATTTTATTCCTATTAAATCCAAAACTGTACTGATAAGGACATTCTTTCTCAACGTACTTAAAATAGAATAGCTTGATGCTACAGATAGTACTTTGACACTGAAGAAAACCAGGGAGATGCAAACAAATTCTAGCAAGTCTGGAAGTGGTGCCTGTATGCTTCAGAAATGGTTTGACTTATTAGTAGATTAATAGGCTACACAGAAAGCTGGATTATTGAAAGAAGTTAGTGAATTAAGGGTAGACTAGTACCTTGTATCTCCCATTAGCCTGCATGTTAACCAGATAGATCTGCAGATATTTCTGTCTCGTACAAATCACTATAACAATGGATATAGGTTTTATGGCCATGCTGATTTTATATAAAATGGAATGTAGGAACATTTTACAATTAATGCAGTTAGAATGGCCAAAGCCTTTGAATACAGCCTTGTCAGGATCATTATACTCAAGAGCCTACCTATTCACAAATCTGAGGTAGCTGAACATCACAGAGTTAGGTTTCCTAGTATGGTTACATTTTTCTCAGTACTAATTCATAAAACCATTTAACAACTTTCATGTAAAAAATATACTTTGATATACCTGATCTTAGCTGAGAGAAAAAGAATGGGTAAGAGGAGTTGTCATCTATGATTTCAAGCCACTCTTCCTATCCTTTCCTTTGAAACAGGGATCAGCTGTGATGACAGTGAGATACAACAGTCCCTTCCAAAGGGCTTGTAGTGTTCTGTGTGTGCAGAAAGGTCACAGGAAAGGTCAGTAAGGTCCCAAATACTGCACTTTAAAGAGTTCCGTTGCAGAGTGGAACCTCTGCCAGGCACATTTTGAATTTCAGTTACTTTATGTGAAAGTCATATGACCAAATGGAACTTTGCAATATATCAACTCTATCAGAGCTAAGCATCTAGGCTACCCTTATTCGCAGTGGTTAGAAGTAGGCATCTGAAGAACACAGTGAATTTCAAAAAGGTCTAAAATGGGTCAGAGGATCTGCCCCAATGTGTTCTGGATCTGCCTTTTTGTTTTTATTGACTACAAAGACAGCCCAGGGTGTTAGTACAGATATAAACACCTGCAATTTAAAAATCCAAAGTTAAGGGAAAATACTTCCATCCTAACTTCTCCCTTGTTTACGTATTACCATCCCTTTTCAGAAAAACAAAACAAAACAAAACAGTGGGTTCAAAACAGATTTATCATACTGCCTTTAGCTGATTTTTGATTGTTCAATAGTTCATTATATCCACTCTGTTTGTGTCCTATAGTACAATGACTTATCACAGGCTTCCAATTTTAGCTGATAGTTCTGCACTAGATAAGCACATTATTAGTTAAGTTGAATAAAATAAAAGCAAAAGGACATCAAGTTATGGATGAGAATTTATGAATTTCCAGACTAATGGACTTCCTTTTATATTCTCCAACACTGAGTGATGACAAGGATGGAGAAGACACGGATTGTGTTGTCTTTCCTAATTTTACTTTAGATGTAGTAAGAGAAATTTCATCCTGATTCTGCCAGCCCATCAACTTATGCCCCTAAACATAAAAACTTAAAACTTTGTTCACTATATTTTAATTGCAAGTTACTAGTTCTGTGTACTCCATATGGACTATTACTTGAAAAGTTTGCTTTGACTAGACTTGTAGTGTGAAATAATATCTAATAAAAGAAAAATTCACATTTTTTCTGCCAAAATGTGCACTTGTATTTTGTGTAAGATATGAAAGAACCTACGTACAGATGGCTTGAACTCCCATAAAGCTCTTCAGGAGCAGGCGTGTTTTATGCATTGACGAGTCCAAAGCTACAGCTAATAAACCCAGGCCAGCAGTGCAGCTACTATGGACCAGCCCATAGCTGGCAGCTGATATTCTGTGATATTCACAGAGAAGAAATTTTTCACCTGTATGCCACATCTCTTTGCCAATTGTATTCAGACTTGGCATATGTAGGAATATTTGATGGTCAGCTGTTTTCTGCTTTGATAGGAAATATTGGTGTTTGGTGAGTTTTTTCTCCACATACAAACTATTTTCCCATTTCTTACAGCCTTCATCAAATACTTAGCTAAAGAATATTATATATATAATACTTAGCAAATACTAAGCTAAAGAAGTAACATTCATTAAAAATCCCTAGCTACCAGTCGTATAGTAGTGATACTGATCATTTAGAATTATCAAATAAGGCATGATTTTCAAAGGGGACCAAATTTTCATTTATTTCTCAGTGAGAATTTTTAAAGGAGGAAAAGATGGAAATTGAGCAAGCACAATAAGACTAATTTGTTGTTTATAAACCAACACTTGTGTTTTGTTATGCATATATGACTATGCGATTAATTTTCCATCTTAGAGAACTGTGTTTATTTAGTTCTTTGTCATACATTCCTGTCAATATTCTGAATGAAAGGAATGAAGATAGAGTGGCTTAAAAAACTTTTAAAAACCAACCCAACCCCCTTCCTCAAAAAAAAAATCACCAAAATTTCCAATAGGAAAAAGTTCTCTCTCAATTGGGGTAATACTTGGAGTAATTTATTGGTATTTGTCTGAGTGTTTCATTTTGGTGGTTTTATGGTAAGGTTCTTACTGTGAATGAAGTCAGAAGTGCCCAGATTAGCAAATGGGTGCTTTTCTAAATCTTAATAATGAAAGATCAATAAGTGATTCTAAAATTACTCGTGACAGATCTCAGCAAGAATAGAGGAATATAGTTTTCAATTCAATTGTGTACTTCAGCACATTTATGTCAATGAGACTGATTACGTTTTAAGGCTGTGCAAAGAATTGATTTTTCAATTTAGCTTCTGAATTAAGCAATAGGAATATTTTTTTATTCTGAGAAAACAGTGTATTGTGTTTCCTGTTTTTTGGGTTTTTTTTTTTTACTTTAAATCCAAGAGTGATGGGAAAAAAAAAAATCAGTTAGTTTGAGATTGCAGTATTGTGTGGCCTTGTGCAAACAATTTTCTCAGAACACAGGTGAGACAAAGCAAAGAAGATGGACCAGATCCAGACAAAGTTGCTGGAGAAAACCGCATATTTCTTTCTGTTGGAGTGTTAGAACATTAGTTTTCAGTTCACCTTAGGGGAATTAAATCTTAAACTCCTATAATCCTAACTGCCAAGCTGTGAATGCTTTTGTAAAGAGAAGAACAATTCTAACAGGAGTAACAGAAGTCATACCTTTCTTCTCTGTATTACCTTCAGAATATCTATAGCCTTAGTAGAAGGCTATGAAATAAACTTTTTCAGATTCCTACCCTCAGTCAGAAAGACGACAGATCTGAGTTCAGACAAGCACTGTAACAGATGGGGTGTGGAGCTTTTGAAGGCTGGGAAATTTGTGGATGGGCTGTCTGTATGTTGGAGGTACTCCATTTTGTATAAGACATCATAACTGAGTCAGAGAGACCAATAGCTTGGTTTAGAAAACTTTTCAAGAGACACCGGATTTAAAAGCACTAATACAAAATGGCACAGTAAAATATAAATATGATCTCCCATTTCTGCTTTGTACTCTGAAGTTAGGATGATAACCTAGGATCTGGGAGAAAGTTGAGAATTAAAGCAGAGACTGACATATTTTGTATGAATGTCAGTACCAGCAGATTAAGCAGGCATAATGATAGTTCTATATTTGTGTGCAATGAAATTTTGACAATTTTGGTAATAAGCACATTTGTCTTGCACTCACGTCATTTTGAAGTGACTGAAAACACATTTTTGAGGAATGTATAGTTTGTCAAATCATCAACATCATCATCATCATCTCTACTCATCTCTGCTCATCTGACAAGAGGCCTAGCTACAGACTTTCAATACATTAGGAGCGGAATCAAAGGATAACAGTGGGAACAATTGGCACAATAAGGGCGTTAGATACAGGGCATGTTTCATTTTTCATCATGTTATTAAGTTACTGCAGTTACAGGAAAAGGGAGAACTATTTCTAGTTTCTCAAATGTACCAAAATGTTGAAGTTACAGAATTAAGTTGTTTGATTTAAAGAATCAAAATGCATAAATGCAGATTCAGAAAAGTGTTAAGATGCTGATGCATTGCAAATTTGGAACATGACTGTAGGAACAAAGACAATTTGGCAACATGTCAGTCACTCCCCATAGTTCTCTGCTCATGGGATTTAGTGACTTCCCTGACTGAATTTTTGACAAGTTTTGTTTTCTTTGTCATGTCTCTCAGTGTATTTCACAGGCTGAGCAAAGGGCCATCAGAATTACAACAGATCCTATTTTCTGTCGCATTAGTACCTATTTAATATAAGACTCTCCCTTCTCTCTATCCCACCTGTACATACACACGTACACACAGAAAATTAAGAATAGGTGGTTTTGCATAACCCAATGGTTTAAAAGTTTGTAGGTGGAATTAGAGCCTGGACTATATCAAAATGAGTAAGAAGAAACAAGAGGTCACTTTAACCTAAAATGTTTTATAAACTTGTTTTTGGAAGAAGGAACATGAATGATGTAAAGTGTATTTGTTTAAACCAAAGGAACACTTGATTTTTAAGGTTTCTAGGGAAGTAATGAAACTGTTTTACTGAGAACCTAAAATTTTGTTGAGAGGAAGTGTGCATACACAGCATCATGAGAGGTTTGTTTTTTATAGATCTCAGAAACAGGATTTCAAAGGATATCTTTGGTAATCAGGTTCAATATCCTGCTGTTGCTGATTATGTTGTTACAATAATTTTCAAGATTTAGACATGTATGTTAAAATAAATTTTTCTTCACAGAGTTCCTAATTTCAGATGGATGCATTTCAGAACTTCTCCTCTCTAAGTGTCATGATCTCTTTATACTCAAGTGGGGTACAATATAAGCCATAGCCAAGGTTTCTGTTACCCTCTCCATATTCACATACTTATCTTTTTTTTGACAATGTTCTTTTAAAACTGAGCTCTGACTTACCATTTTAAAGATATGACTTCTTTTTTTCAAGCTGCAAGTTGCTTACTGTAATTAATGTCTTATTAGCTAATTACTGACTCCAATTCATTCAAAGAACTCAGCATGTAAATTTGAGAGTGAAATATTTTCCTCCACTGCACTCTGTAGTCAAACCAACCTGACCATTAAGTGTACTAATACAAGCATATTCATTAATTTATGGAGCTTATACTGGTTCATTCACAACACTAGTCAACCATTGTTTTAATAATAGTCTTGGGGTGGCTCATAAACAATATTATTTTGGAGGAATAGAATAAAAATTATGCCAAAAAACCAAGTTGCTGTTCCCTCCAAAGTTGATAATCCTGTGCTGCATTTACAGAGGCCAGGAAGATTCCTTCTCAGCACCCTCTTTTCCCTTCCACTTCCTACACAAACCAAGTATATAATTCTGATCTCTTTCAGAAGAGTTTCCTTTTCCCTGCAGCTCTTCCAATTCCAATAGTAGCCTTTATATTATTTTTATATTTATTATTTTATATTATTTTGATGGAGCAATGTCATTTGCTAAGTCTTTTAGAAGTGATTTTCCATGATGCTCTTAGACTGAATTTTGGGATCTCCACTTTCCATACCTGAAACAGATCAAGATATCTAAACCTAAGAAGATAGATACTCTTCTGTTACTTTTGACTCTGGAGATGTCTGTATTCAATTAGCACCTCTCTTTCAGTCTAAAGCTTTGTATGTGCATATATGATTGCAGAATTACTTTGTCTTGAGCACCATTGCCTTCTCTACAGATGAACTTCATTACAATTTTGCAACCTAAAGACTGTTTCCCAAAGGATCCAACCTGGTAATTATATGTGGAACAGTCTCGTGAACTGAGTTCAACCTACAACAGGCCGCAACTGCTTCTTTCAGAAACCACGGCTCAGAAAAGAGATGTGATTACTGTGATACATGCACTTGGTATCTTGGTTAGAGGATGGAGCATTCTGGTGAAAGCCAGTATCAATGTTTTAATCATTGCTCCTTAGATAGTTTATGCACATTACATTTTATTTGGGGTTGAAACAAAATCATAACAACAATTTACCCCAGTGTGGAGTAGATCTGAAACTAACCTTTCTAGCTGGGTGGTTTGGGCTCACTGTCAGCCTTAAGCTAAGCTACAGTCTTCTGAGGGCATTTTCTTGAGATATGAAAGCTTAAATTTGTTGGACTTGAAGGGAAATAAAGAATTCTTTGCAATATCTTTATAATATGGGCTACATTCAAATGGTAAATACCATCAGGTGTATTTTAAGAAAGGTGAACCCTGCTTGAATTTTTATATGTTTAACCTTAAAAAAAAAGATTTAGCACCTGAATCCAAAATGCTTAAATATGGATCTTTATATTAAAAAAAAAAATAAAAGGCAACCGACAACAACAACAAGTGGGTCAAGCATACCTATTAACCTTTCTCTAGACTTCTAGGATTCTCCAGCCCTCCATACCAAGAATGTGTGACCCATGAATAGCTAAACCTTGCCAAGTTCAGTGACTTTCTTCATCACTGGTACCACTCACTTGCATCCCCACACTGCCAACAACTGGAAACACCTGTACTTGTAAACAACAAGGGAGCACTTTTCAGCTCTAAGGATGACTGACATAGGCTAGCCACATCTATGCAATATTTTTGCCCTTGGGCATGTGACTCAGATGGTATCCTTAGATACATTGATATAATAATGACTTCTCATTCTATTTATTTTTCAGTTAATATGTTTCAAATAATGAAAGAACACTTCAGCCCAGAATGCTTTTTTCAGAGCATGTTCCTAAGGGCATCTGTTATAGGTTCCGGGGTGTCATAGATAGGGCTTATGAGTGTATTCAAGGTACAAGACTTGCTGGAATAGTGCTGGAGGTGGGAGGGATGTATGAGTAACAGGCTAGTAGGTCACTGTAGGGTGGAGAAAGTTCTGGGTGTGGGAGTGGCTCTTGGCTCATTCTATCCCAAGCATTTTCTAGGAAAGCACTAGGTGATAACCATGCCAGAGACTATATTAACAATTCAATAGTTTGAGTGGTTAGATTCAGGGCTTGAGCTTGTTCTGCAGTCCTATTTTATTTAGCACTGTGGACATAGCCAACTGAGATAAGGTTTTACTGCTGGACTCCCCTAATCCAAAAAACTGTTCAAATATGACGAGATAAGGAGACGAAGGTAGATAACATCAGGCTGGTTTCAATAACAAAAATTGAACAAAGCAGAAAATACTTGTCTTTCCCATTCACAGTGGAAGTAAGCTATGATTTTGCCCTTTGCTACACATACATGTTTAGAGGATTTTATTAGAATGGGAATAATGCCAGAGCACCAGAACAGAAATAGAAAGTAAAACAGGAAAACAGATCTCAGAGATGCAATGAAAAATTATGAACATGTTATAAACCCTGAACTACAGAAATGGATGAAGAGGAGTCTTCAGTAAGACTTTCATAAATACAATGAAGATTGCAATGACATCTTTGTCCTAGTCCCGCAACAGATCTTTAGGAAGATGACATTAATACTGTGATACTGCATTTCACTCAAGTGTTTGTTTTAAATAGATCAAAGTACTCAATGAGTCAAGAGATACTTCATAAAATAGAAAAATGCCTTGATTTTTAAAAATTAACAGATACATTGTTGACCAACTCTAGTGTCCAAATCTATTTGTCTTAAAAATTATGAAAATAAAAGTCATCCCTTTTCTTTGAAAGGTCTTGAGACAATGTGTCCATAAAGTGCAATAAAATAATAGATATCCAGATCCATTCAGAATATAAACAAGGAAATATGGCAATTTAATTACTTCTTGAGTTATGGATTTTTACATTATCACTTAGAATAAAGTGAAGATTTTGTAGTTTGCCAAATTATTCTTATTATTACTATTACTACTACTGTTACTATAATTATTACTGTTACTATTTCTACAATTATTATTTTTGTATCTTTGGTTGAAAATGAGTGTAGACAATTCATTAATGGCAACAGAAATTAGGAGAGATTTTGCAGTTGTCATGTTTACAAAACAAAGTAACAATACATATTGTATAATGTGATACCTAAAGGATTGTAACGTAATAGTACTTATATTAAAATTCATTTGTAATAGTGTTTTAAAAATGCAGAATGTCAATGTTGTTCTTTGAAAAAAAGTCATGTTGCTTTCTTCACAACACTCTATGCTGTTGATTTTGTAGTGTGTTCATTTAAATGAAAATTAAATCACTTTTTAAAACATCCTAGGTGATTATGAATTACATGTCTATACTATTTATTTCACTTAGACAAGTTTAGTGCTGAGACTATACCCTCAACCTGGTGTATTGTCTACAATTCAAATGCAGACCTGTAAAGGACTGAACTGCTAGATCATTGTCCATGAAGTGCTTTTACCTTTGAAATTCATTACAATTTTTGAGAGTTAGCATGAGAGATACTTCACAGAATAATGGCCTGAAGTGAAGAAGTGCTGATCAAGCCTTCTGTCATTGTAAAGTGAATCATCAGCCTGCTGGTTTTAGAATCCCATGGACATGGCTTTATAGCATCACTCTCAGAAATATTCTTTCTAATTTTTTCAAGGGGATGAGCAGATCTGTGAGAAATGTTTGCTGAGAAATCAAGAATCCAAGTTGGGAAGGAATGATAAGATATAACTTTAACACATTTAATTTCTTTGACTATCCCCACACTATAACTTTATCTACTGACAAGAGCTCTAGTCTGTTATTTTTTAGTGCATTGGCATCCATATAAAGTTGCAAAGGTACTGAATCAAGTACATTATTTACTAGCAAAGATGACAGTGGGAAAAGCTTGAATGACAACTCTACATCCTGCATTACCATATAACGACAAATATCTGAGAACAAACATATCATGAGAGCCTAGTACTATAAGGACATCTCTCACTTTGTACTCTTACTGGGTACTGATGAACATGAGAAATCCAGGTCTTTGTTGTCTGTAGGAGCAATAGTGCTGTACTGCTGCTTCTGATAGCAGGTTACTAGCACAAAACTCAATAGTTGGCTTAAATGAAGTGTGTATATACTGTATTAAAAGACTTTTATCCTGTCTTGCTTAAAAAGATTTCTGGTATGCATAGATAAGATGGTGATGATCAGACTTAGCCAGCCAGTCAAGTAATTTATCGAGATCATGGGTTTTTTGTAGATTCTGTTTGCTACTGTTTTATGAGTTGCTGCCTTGGAGACTCTAAATTGCGAGGAAACATACTTTAAATTAATTTCCTCACCTATGTGCAGTTCTTCCCTCAATCAACAGAGACAAATATTGGCCTTACATGACTATAAAAGCATATTTTCATTCTTATATAAAAGTAAATTAATCTTGGAACTAACCCACTTGCTGCCATTTTTGATGGGCTGATGTGATATTTTCAGACATAAAGACAGACTGGATTGTACTCTAATTGGACACTCTCCACAGGGGTTGTTATTTGACAGTGAAACTGGGAATATCCTTCTCTGTTCTTGCATTTTAAAAGGCAGGGAATGTGCTCAAATCAAGTGAATAAATATCACTGTGGGTGAAGCAAGAAGGCCAAAATGCCCTGACTAGGATTGAAAAGGGTTCCTATGAGACTTGGTGATGAAACATCTTTTGTGTTAATTCTCTTCATCAAGGAAAGAATACACTTCACACAACAGATGTCTTGACTCAAGGTGTTTTGGAGACTCTGTGAATCCCTTGTCAGGAAAAGTGTGAATCATTTTTGGGAAGAGAGAGAAAAATCAGATTAATAAGAAGGAAAGGGACAGCTTAACAGCATAGAAATATTTATCCAATGGGTAATTTAGAGGAATTAACCCACATTCCACCTCTTGCTCCATGTTTTCAGTGCAGAAATTAAAATATTGGTCTCATTCTACCTTAAAAGCAGAAACCTGAATTTGAGAAAATCCTATGAGGAGAAATTATTGTAAAGTGCAACTGTGTAAATAATCCTAGTTATGTTGTAGCTGAATTTCTCCCAGAATTTTACTTGAATAACTGTTGTATTTCTAAGTAGCTGGGAATTAATATTTGCAAATATTTTCCTTGATGACATAAAAGTCTCATACCTTATTTGCCAGTAGCTGTGGTAAACTTGCTGAATTTTTTCCAGCTTATGTGGCTATATACCCACAACAGTCTTTTGCTAGCTAATAAATCAGCTGAAGTATTACATATCACAGTTTTTTTATATGTTATGGCCATACTAAAAGAAAGCATTTCAATGCATGTCCCACAGTAAACAAAGCAGTGGCCCTCCTGACTTCAGAAATGTAATGTGAACCTTTTGTTTGCTTCCTATGTAAGCTGACTACATTCTACAAATAGTTTTGACCTTTCTTCTGCTGGATAATAAATCAACCATAATTTTCTAGAATCTCCTTATTTTGTAATTTGAATTTAAATTTCATCTTTAAGGAGAAAAATGTACAGTATCAGTAACAGTTGAACCTACATTTATTTAATAAATTTTGAAAGCTACAGAAACAGTATTTAATATCCAAGAAAGGGGTGAATTTTCTCATGAACAGCTTTTTAACAGTAATTTTTTTAATATAGTAATGGAACATGGTAATTGTAAAAATTACATAATGCCAGATGGGTAATAAAAGCAATAAAACCCCCAAAAAATTATTTCATAAAATAATTGCCTACATAGTAATGAAGTTGAATAAACAATTCTATAACACTTTTGTTTGTTTGTTTGTTTCTGTTAGTGAATTATTTCCACATATTAAAAACAAAGAAGAACATTATATAAAGAAAAGATCAAATATGTGGATGTGTTTACAAGCACTGTACCAAAAGGTTCTTGAAGCTGATTCTGAGCAGCTGCAAAATGATCTAGGTGATAATGTTAAAAACTGCAGATGGAATTCAAGACCTATAATTGCACATAAATGCACATGGGAAGAAAACCAATCTTAGCTATATATGCAGTGACAAGCATCAGTGTTAGCTGTTTCCATTTGGAAAGAGTTATTGGGTACTTTTTGGTTGGTTCTCTGGCAATCTGAGCTTGATGCTCAGTAATGGTCAGAAACCTTTCACAGCGCTATGATTTATTTGCGAAGAAATGCAGAGCAAACCAGGAAACATAATTATACCAACGTGTAAAAGTGGTATTAGTAAATTGTAAATATTTCATGGATTTCTGGAAATGCAAGCAAGTAAAACCCTCCAAACCTGTAAAAAGCATGGAGAATCATGTGTGGCATGCTAAGAGATAAGAAATTGCTTAGGAGAAATGAAAAATGAAATAAAGACTTTGGAGTTTCAAAATTCTGATTACTTTCCCTTTAGGTACATAATTTTAAAGACTGCATGCATTGTATGTTTCTTTATCAAAAGGACAAATAATTTAGTATATTCCACAATGGTCTTTAGAATTGTATGTATTTGCTCTAAATTAAGTGCTTGAAAATTATACACCTAAGTCTTAGCTATGCTATCTAATCAAGAGGGGAAAACAGACACTACAGAAGAGTTTCATCTCACCTTAACATAGTAATCCAAAATTTCTCCAGTTAGTTGCCCTTGACATATCTATTTCCATCCATTAATTTTAAAAATGGCTTAGAGTGACTACCTCACCTATAGTAATGTGCTACTGTTGTTTCTGCCATACATATGTGCCCCCAATACTTTACTATATATACAGCATCCATATCCATATAACATGTACATAGCATCTATATAAAATGTGCATATAACAGCTCAAGGAATTTGAGCATGTGTGCATATTAATGATAGCTCTTCGGTCTCCAATATTGTCCAAAGAAATCCTCTATAAAGATAAAAAGTTGATCCGTTTTCACTTTATTTCTGTGTTGTCTAACTTGTCATCAACTGTTGGCCATTATTTTATTATCCAAGTGTCTAGTGGAGGACAAATCAGATAGATAGCCATTTATAGAAGAAACGCCTGAAAAAAACCAACTTCATTAGGGAATGCAAAACTATTTCTAGCACTCATTTATAATAGTTTGCAAATGAGAGTTTGCATATTGTATCTACTGCTCACCTCTGTACAATGTCTGCTTATTTTAAAGAAGCTTCTATTGTTTCAAAAGATGTTAGTAATTCCAGGGGAAAATGGATTTTTCAGTGGAGTGTGATGATTTGAATGGAATGTGAAGACATGAATTAGTAATAATAGCTAACAGGTCATGGATCAATTAAATAGTTTCTCAGTTTCATTGCAAACCATGGTGGCTTTTCCTACTTCTGAAAAAATCACTGTTAAAAATCCGAGTGCAATGACATGGTTGCAAAGATTGTAATTAATGTTCAAACCCAGTTGTAATTAAAGCCAGTTATAGACAAAATATTTTTTTGTACATGTGGGTAGGATTTTGCTGCATGGTTTTATCAGCATAAGGCTGTAGTATCTCCATTTTTTTTGTTACCTGAGAAATAAGCTTCTAGCATAGTTTGTTCATGATGCTACTAACCCATTGTAAGCATATGAGATTTGTCCTTCAGACACTGCATAGCCTTCCTGTCAGATTTTGGAATGATTTAATGAAATTATTGTTGACTTTAGCGTGCTTAATGGTCTGGAACCTTTTTTTATTAACCATTTGCATATTCCTAATGGGAAAACTGTGAGATATTTCTCTGTCAACTGTTTCCCAGTCATAAATATCACCATACAGCATTTGGACAGAAACACATTTTTTCCCCCATATTCCATTTTCACATGTTTTTGCTTCTTGCCTTTCTTAGCTTAGCATGGCCATGTATGTTAAACTGAATTTGTGAAGCTGATGTGGAAATGGGTACATAAATATGCCTTTTATTGTACATTTATGCACGACACATTAAAGCTGTAAAACTGAACATTCAGTAGAGTAGGAAAAGTCCAACTTAAAAATACAGGAGTTTCTTCAGATCCAGTGAAAACACAGTCTTACATTAAAATAGAAAAAAGTTTCAAGAGTGAGTTCAAACTTAGATATGAACGAATATTCAGTAGAATTAATGAATGTTATCTTTTTAAATCTTAATTGTTGAAAATAAAAGTTATTTTATTCCAAGCCATTATTCTTTATATCCAGTAAGAACTGGGGAAAATGTACAGTGATTTGTAGTATAAAGAAGAGAAGTTAAGTTTGTGCTAGAATCAGAAATATGAAATATGTGGTAATTTAATTCTTGGAGTGTCCCCTTTGTTAATGACACCTTTTGCTTTTGGCTTTTGTTCAGTAAGAAAGATCATCTTTCATCTTTAACAAATGCCTTATTCTTTTGCTTACTAATGAGAAAGTGCCTTCTACAGCAAATTTAATTGTAAATTTTGTCAGTAGAAGCCTGCCCTATTTAACATAGTTCTTTTCTGCACTTCTCTGTGTTCAGGTTATTACAGAATGCTATTGGTATTTTTGTAATTTTGTTGTGATACTATTAGTATGGCTTCAATATATACATGTGACATCAACACTGGAGTTAGAAAGAGAAAGCAAAAAGGAAAGTAAAAATGCTTTTCTACTCGAAGGAGTTACTAAACTCTCATGAATTCAGAACTAAACTTCTGGGCAGTAAGTGTAAGAGGAGACCATCCTTTTGAGGCAACAGTTTATTGCATAGTTTAAATCAGTCAAAAATATTCAAAACAACATAAATTCCAGATTTTTCATCATGAAAATATTTTTACTTTCCAAAGTGAGGCCTGTCCATCCTCCATTAACTAATATTTTTTGAACCTCACTGCCTCTACACTCAAATTAATACCTAAAGTATGAGACAACTGTACAATCAGAAAAGGTCTGTCTCCATGTCTCCTGTGGCATTTCATTCTCCATGTGTATAAATATTAGCTGAAGAAGACATTTCAGCTTTATCATGGTCCGTCACAGGAGTGAATTCTAGTTTCAGGACTGTATTATAAGTTTTTCTCAACCAAGAATATTTAGTCATTTTTGCAAAGGGAAGCAACTGCACAGAGATATTAATGTTTAAGACAATCACCTGGCATGTACAAAGGGCGGGTGAATTCAGAAAACTCTCCAAATTTTAAATAAATATTGGGATAATTCTTAAATCAATATGATCCCTTTCAGACTGGTTATCTATGATCTCCCAAAGTTCAATACTTTGTCAACATGACATAACATGGTTGGATATAGCCAAAGTCATGATGAAAGCATAGAAAAGTAACCTATATAGCAATATTATTGGATACTGAAAAATGTGGGAAATGGTTGAGAAGGGGATAATAATTTAATACTGTCTGAGGAGGAAGTAGTAGTTTAGTTCTGTTTAGAAGTTCAAATTAACTGAGAGCTGGCAGATAACTTCTTATGAAAGTTTCATAAGATTTCATGAGTTTTGGTCAACCAAGACCAAACAAGTGACCCTATTGTACTAATCATAAAATGAAGGATAGCGTAGAGCTTATGCCATGTTTCTGCATCTTATATGTTCAGGATGCTTAAACCTCATCTGGAATCTTTACAACTTCATTTTCTAAACAATATTTTATAACAGGAGTTTTCTCTGAACACATGATATTCTCATATTTCAAATGTTTCCTTTCATACCCATGTGACCTTTGCATGGTTTCCATACTTCAACTTCCTATCATGCAAATTGGCCTAACACCGCCACTAAAAAATAACCGGTTTTCTCCCAGGTCCTATCTTAAACAGACAATTAGCCTTACAAATTGAATTATATTAATTTCTTTCCCTCCTTGACAGATTGCTCTATCTCTACAACATAATGAAATACATGTGCTTCACAAGCATGACTGCAAGCAGAAGCTGGTTCATAGATATTCTCTTCCCATTCCAAAGGAAAGGACAAGGGAAAAGGAAAATTTGTAATGCCACTCTTCAGAAGACATTTTACAGCTCTAGTCTTGGGGAAAACAGACATTTATGATGAAGAACACGTAGTCCAGAGCTCTGCCTGTCATCTTTGTGTGTTTGTGTCTATTCCAAAAGAAGAGTGCCTGCTTTGAAAACTTTTGCTTCTGTTACATATTTCCTAAATTGGATGCACAGCTAGTGTCAATAAGAAAAAATAGGTGTCCAACAGATAATCAGCTGTCTAGTGTTTGACAAGCTACAATATTAATTAAACTTTTTTCTTCTGTTTTTCTGAAAAACTGTTATTATTAGAACTGAAAGTGAAAAATAAGTCTATGACAAATAAAATCAGCCTTTCTCCTAAATATAATTTGCTCTTAGCATGCTGGTATTACTGTTATGACTATTATGATATTTACATTAATAAATAATTCATATTATAAAGAGATCTATTTCTATTCCAGATAATATTTTTTCATTTTTCAATAGAAATATTCAACCAGAATGTGACTGACAAATATTACCTAGTTTTTATGTTACAATTTTTTTTTTCTGTTAGGTACTCACACATTCATACATGTATAGGCATACATGTATTTATATATATTTTATATAGTTTTGAATATGACAATGTGAATTATGAAATCATATAATTGCTGCAGAGCAGGCAATTCTTACTGCATCAAAACAGGCTCAATATTCAAGCTATGATGATTATAATAAAATTTCACGAAGTGAAAACATTAACATTTCAAATATGATGTTAGAGTGCCAAAATCCCCTTTGCAGTTTATCTTTATATACTTCTTCAGTCTTTCAGAATCTCACTTTTCCATGAAAATGCTATCAAAGAACTGAATGTACAGTTTTTAGGTAACTGTGGAATCACTATGTTTAGAACTCAGAAACAGATCAAAGGAGAGCTATAGAAGTTAAACAGAAAGGAAAACCTTATTTTCTTTCCATATATGAGACTCTAGGGAGCATATGTTTGAATTAATAAGAAAACAGAGCTGCAATGATTAGCTGATCCAATGTTATTTTAGAACAGTTACTAAGATGAACAGAATTTCTGTAAAACAAGAAGACTGTCAACCAGTTTAACCTTGCAGGTGTAATCTCAGAGGATAAACTGTGTCTTGTTCTCTGCCATTGTGAAAGTACATTCTTCTGTTTTTCTGTTCTAAACGCTGAATGCCATACTCTTACAGAGTTTACATGTAATTGCAAGCTTTCAAAACAACTGGGTTTTGTGTGTATATGCTGTTATGGAGAAATATGTACATTAGGTACCAAAGCTACAAAAGGTTTGGTGGTAGTTTTTGTGGGGGGTTTGGGCTTTATTTATTTTACCCACAGAAATGCATTGTATTTGACAGGATAAATATTACATGTCACAGTTTAGGGTCAGGAAGGCCCCTTAGAGCTATAACAGATGCTATCTGTTAACCCCCCTCCCTCCCCAAAGGGGAAGAGAAAGGGAATAAGGGAGAGAGACTTAATGGTTAGAAAAGGAAACTAGAACAGCTTTAATAAGAACAATAATAAAATAGAATATGTACAAATATATACAAAACCAGTATCAAACCCAAACCCCTCCGATGGTAATTATGTCATTGTTATCACTGATGCTGTGAAGCAGGCACCAGAAGAATCCCATACTGTTCCCCACAGCAGACAGGAGCTGTGTTCAGGAGCTGGTTTCTGGTACCACATTCAGGAACATACAGATCAGGATCAAAGGCAGAATAAACTGAGGCTTCCTTGGATGATCCAAGGAAGAAACCAGAAGAGGACCCGAGCCAAGCTGAGCCAACCTGGCAAAGCAGTCCAAGAGGGCAAAAAGAGAGAACCAAGATGCTCCTGATCCCTCAGCTTATACCAGATATGATGTATCTGGGATGGAATCCCTCTCTGGTCAGTTTAGGGTCACCCCACAGGTGCGGCCTTTTACTTTCTGCACCCTTCAATGTGGTACACAAGATCCAGCAGTGGTCTTGGTCTGCACACCAATCCTTGGTAGTAACTCTAAATATGGGGTGTTAACACTGCTAGAAGCAGATGCTGCCTGTGAAAACCTGCTGCTAATTTCAGAAAGTGCAGTTAGTTAGAACAGAGCTGAAAAGTAAAATCACTGAACATAATTAGTTCAGTTCTCACTCAAACCAGGACACATGTTTACACAGTTGATTAAACATTTTACAGGGAAAACATGAATAAGTTTTCTATTGAGATATTCTGGGATAGTTGGAAGACATCTTTACTGAAATTAATCTATGTTTGTAGTTTTTTAGTTTGCTCTACAGCATAAAATGAAATCAAGTTTTAGTTTGAGAAAAAAATTAATGGCTGCCTGCAACTATGCCTAAAATATATAAACTAGGAACACCCAGTCTGAGTCTTTGGACACAAATGCATGTTTGTGTCCAAAAAACAAGGAGTCCATTATCTCCTTCCCATTTTTGGCCTAGTTAACATGAAAAGAAATCTGGAAACGTGGCCAAGACAGGAGCCGTGGCACATGTCCCAACTCCCTAAATCAGAGAAACAAGTTGATTGAACATAATGGTTGCCTAAAGGAATCCAAACTATATTAAGTAAATTCAAGTAGAAAAAAGATATTTTGACTGAACACATTCCCATGTAGAGATTTCAGAAAAAGTCATTACTAAAAGAGATGCTGCTTTGGCAAAAGAGAACATCTCTGAAGCTTGAATACCTGCAAAATAAAAGTACATAATAAATTGAAGCAGGATGGGAAATCAGTTGTCTTTTTTTCTGTTGTGTGTGTGGTTGACACACCAGAGGGACAGGATGCCATCCAGAGGGACCTGGGCAGGCTTGAGAAGTGGTCCCATATGAACCTCATGAGGTTCAACAAGGCCAAGTACAAGGTCCTTCACCTTGCAGGTGCAATTGCCAGTGTCAATACAGGCTGGATAATGACGGATTGAGAGCAGCCCTGCAGAGAAAGACTTGGGAGTACTGGTGGATGGAAATCTGGATATGAGCCAACAATGTTTGCTTAGAGCCCAAAAGGCCAACTGTGTCCTGAGCTGTCTCAAAAGGAGTGGGACCAGAAGGTCAAGGGAGATGATTCTCCCCTTCTAATCTGCTCTAGTGAGACCCCACCCGGAGTACTATGTTCAGCTCTGAAGTCCTCAGCACAAGGACATGGACCTGTTGGAGTGGGTCCAGAGAAGGGCCACAAAAAATCAGAGGGCTGGAAGACCCCTCCAATGAGGAAAGGCTGAAACAGTCTGGAGAAGAGAAAGCTCTGGGAAGACATTATTGCAGCCTTTTAATACTTAAAGGGGCCTGTAAGAAGGATAGGTACAATCTTTCTGTCAGGGCCTGTTGCGACAGCAAAAGAGGGAATAGTTTTAAACTAAAAGACAGTAGATTTAGACTAGATATAAGGAAGAAATTTTTTACAGTGAGAGTGGTGAGGCACTGGAACAGGTTGCCCAGAGAGGCTGTGAATGCCTCTTACCTGGAAGTGTACGAGGTCAAGCTGGACAGGGCTGTGAGCAACCTGATCTAGTGGAAGAGGTCCCTGCTCACTGCAGGAGGTTGGACTAGATGACCCAACAATCCTGCATTAATGAATATTTAGGACTAGATGTCATTCTCAATGAGCTATTTAAATAGCTCTTTAAATAGCAGATGATGCAGCTGCAGGCATATAATGCAGCTTCTCTTATATGATGTGGCACATCAATAAAAGGAAAGACTGAGTATGTTAATCAGTCATCACACCAACAAAATGGTGTTTTGGGGAAAAAAAGTAACTAATAGAAGGAAACTGAATTTTTTTCTGTAGAGGTAGACAGTATTAAAGATAAGTGCCCTTGATGATCATAACAGGTGAGCCACATAACTGTGTGAATGACTAGAATGAGTAGAGAATAAGGTCAGTATTGCCAGCAGATATTGCAAGAGCATAAGAATACCTGTGAAAGGATCCCCCTGACTTCAAACAGCAATAATCTACGGGTGGTGTCTTCCCTTTTGGACAAACTTTTCACTCTTACAACACTGAAAAATCTCTGACAAGAAAAGGCTTGATTTCCTTTGCATGAAGATTGGATTAAGACACACATACATCTCTCTCTCCTTGAATACACACAGTACTGGCTCAGACCCAGATCTCCTCATACTGCCAAACTGCTACAACTAATCCCTTCACCATTCAATATCACTGCACTTAGTACAGTGAATCCAGCTGAAATGCATGTGGAATTTTGCCAGCTGGGGAGGAATAGTAGAGCCAATGCTTCATTGATGTGTATTTTAGTATTATTTTTCTTGATATTCACAAGTTTAAATTACATAAACAACTCCTTACTTCCTGGTTTTCAGATATCTGAAAGTCACAGGATTAAATGTTCTGAAAATTAACATGACTGTACTGATATTTTAAATCCTGGTAAAAGGTATTTTTGTCAGGTATTTATTATGTACCACACACTTCAGATCCAAACAGATTTTTGCTGCATGCCAAGGTAATTTGCCAAGAAATATTTTACAGAGTGTGGAGAAATGGGAAGGGGGATTATGTGGTTGCTTGGAATTTCTATACATACTTGGGGACATGCAGTTTTGTGGAATAGAGCAGACTGAGAAGAATGCATAGGATTCAGTAAGAAAAAAAAAAGGTACAGTCAGAAGATGCTTTAATTATTTAAAACTCTGAAGTTGGGATCTGAACTAGATGATAGACACAAAGGATTTCTCTTTAATATGCTGTCAGAGATTACCATTGTCCTGGGACTAAGCAGTAGGAAACAGAAACACTTTAACACCAAAGGGAATGAGATCAACAAAATCTGCAAGAATTTCAGCAGTTTAGACAAATAATAAAATATAGCTTTACAGGTTTCTTTATAACTTGGGGAAGCCTGTGGCATTGTTTTGTATGGGAAAAGTGAATAGTTTTGTTCTCTGTCCTAACAGAGAAGTTTGTGACTTGAGAAAGAAACATAATGCCAAACCACGAGTCACCCAACAAAACATGAAAAGAGAGTCTGATGACTGATCAAGAATTTGGTAGGGCCTGTGGAAGCAAAAATAGAATAAATATTGGAGAAAATGCATCATTTATCTCTGGTGTGATTGTGCTGATGCAATGACATTGTACAAAGGATGATTACTGATGAGGTGATAAAAGGCAGTAAACAGACACGAAAAAGATATCCCTAGAAGGTCATAAACATGTGATTCATCAAAAAATGTGAATCCTTACAAACATTTCTGTTTTCAAACTGTTACGCAAGGCTTCCTTTAGGAAAAGGGCTTTCTGAATAACGAATCAAAGCAGTTCCTAGTGCTGTTGACAAAATAAATACTACAAATTTCACCTTGGAAAGAGACTACGTAGTGAAAAACTCCATCAACAACTTCGCTAAAGTTGTCAAAGTTTAAAACGTTATGAAAATGAAATGCCAGATTGCCACACAGTCTGGACCATACCATACAAGATAGGTGTTTTCATGTTACAGTGGAATTACATCTCCAGTTTCTATCTGCAGGAACAGCTATTGAAATTACACAGCTGTAATTAATAATAATTAGGAATAACTCTAATAAAACTTTTGACTGTAAGGAGAAGAAAAAAAGAGAATGGAGAAGTGAACACAAAAAATGTAGATGTCTTTTAGACACTGATTTGACTGTGCACAAAACATTTGGAGTTCTAGATTTTACTCAACAGCTCTCTAACTTTGTCTCAATACAGTTTTAAAAGTGCATGGTGGATAATACTGTGAATCTGAAAAAGCAATAAAAATACCTCAGTATAGGATTTTTTGACATTGCCTTTATTACTGTAACACAGAGGCTGCATGTGAATACAATATCTCTACAACGGTTCTTAGGGAGCTGGCTGTAGAACTAGATTGATGTTATCATTTAACTTCACTGTTATCATTTAACATGTAATTGGAATAGGGGTGCTACACAGAAAAAGTATTACCAGCTCTCAGTGTATGGAGATATTCAGGATTTCTGGATAATCCTGTTATTTCAGGTCTGAATAATACTGCATATGCACCACAATGTGTAGTCCACTGTCCCAGATGAGCTCATGAAGTTTGGATCCTCAACAACTTATGTCTTTGGAATGCGGTTTTCATAACATGGTCTATGTGTTTATTCTTTCTAATGTAAAATATCCTTCCCATGTAATAATAATTCATTATTTAGTAGGATCTTATCAGCATTGATATTTAAATGACATCTTCCTCATTTGCAATAAAAGGAAGCCAAATTAGCCCTCATATTGAGATTTTTTTTGTCTCCAGGAGTGGTTGCTCATCAAATGTATCTCAACCAAATTGTAAAAACAATTTTATGGGTTTTTTTTCATCTGTATCAACTTCTTTCCTTTAAATTCTGAGTGAAGCAAGGACAGAACATGCACAACATAAAATTGTGAAACTCTGGTTCACATTTATTAATGTGGATACTTTCTGATGATGCTTTGTGTTGCATGTTAAAATTGCAGTTTTATTTGTTCTTTACCTTCTTTTAATCTGAGATAACTTCATAATGGTATTTTTAAGTGCTGTTAATAAAGAAAAATATGTTCTTTTTATTTTTAGATAACATGGACAAGTTCAAAGTTTCATATGGGAATAATGAGTCTTTGCATTAATGTTGCTTATTTTTTCTTTGGTTATTTTTCCATTTAGAAATTTCAGCCAATGCTTAAACTTAATTAATATATATAGCAGGTATGACTTACTGCAAAGTCATTAATAAATAAGATTATTTCTAATTTTCCTAACTGCTAACAAGTATGAGCAGGAGGAAGTGATTTTGCCTTCCTACATTTTGAAGTATATCTGTATTAGATTCTAAATTATGTAACCAGTAGCTTAAAAATATGCAATTACTTCCATCCAGATCTTTCTTTACATTTCATATCTATTATGAGTGCATCTAAGGAATAAGAACTTCATGATAGAAATAGCGACTATGAAACTCTGAAATAGCACATTATTGCTTTATGAAAAGAAACTGAAAAAAAATTAAATTTTGTAAAGAAAATTTATGAGAATGGAAGATTTATTAGTTGGTATTAAAAAACCTTTAATGATTATAAGTATTATTTATGATTCATGTAAAAGAAAGAAATAATCCTAAAGAAAGAAGTAATCCTAAAGATCCTAAATCATGGAAGAAAAAATAGAAGCTAAAACCCAGGCAACCACTGAGCTCAGATTACTTTTCCCAGTGACCCACAGACTAGAAGTCTTCATAATTGAGTGTATCATCACAGACAGTAGGGTGATAAGAGCAGCTAAAATAAAATGGATCAAGATTGTGTAGGGATTTGTAAATAATCAAGAGTACTTTAAAGAGAGTTAGTCTTACCTAACTGAGACACACTGCTGGCACCTCCAGGGAAAGAGTGAACGCTAAGAGAATGTGCGAGTTGCTCCTTTGAATTAGCTTTTGCTTGCGTGGTGTAGGGGTTATATTTCTAGTGGTAATCAAGCCTCGGGTGATCTGTTTGGCCTGGTTGTGCATCATGTTTGATTTGGATCAAGTAATCAAAATAAAATGTAACCATCAATGCATTAAAGAGGTGGATAGAAAGACACCCATACCCCAGTCTACCTGGCAAATCTCATTTATCTGTTTTGAACAATGAAGGCTTTATACAAAAAAGCCCTTTCAGGAAAGGATTTGAAGGATTTGACAGCATTAAGGATCTATGTTTTAGTGCTTATCTACATTAGTGCAAACTCTTCATCAGGATATGCTACACCATTATGAAACTGAGCTTGCATAAACAGACTGTAGCTCAGTCAACCTCTGCATATTGACAGCCTCAGCCTGTTTGGAAGAGAGGCCCATAAAAGGGAAAAAAATGTTTTGGAAATATCGCATTGTTAGTAGTAGCACATTTTCAAGAGATTAACTATAAAGAATATGAATTGACTACACTCCGCTTAAAGGGAATATTTATGTTTTTATGATTAAAATTTCTCATGACCCCCCAACCCTCAGCCACTCTTTTCTTCTGATCTGTGAATTTTGCATTGCACTTTGAATTCTCACATATGACTGTACCTATTTCTCCTTTGGGCAAACAGCAGTGAGGGGAAAAGAGGTTTATAGGCCTTACTGACTCTTCTCTCACACTGCATTTTCTACCCCTGAAAGAAAAAAGAAATGTGTTCCTGATTTAAATTCCTTATATAGATAGCAGTTTCTGCTTGTATATTAATTTAGGAAAATTTCCTAGCTAATTCCAGCTACTCTGGCCTGGTAAGGGTTAATATTGATTAACAGTATCTAATTCTCCTTGACATGGATGGTTATGGCTACAATGTAGTTTAATCTTCAGGGGTCTGCTGAAGCAAATGTAGCAGCCCCAAAGTGGAGATGCAAGAGATGATGGCAGAAACAGAAGTAGTAGTGGAGCGAACCCCCAGATTTCATTGTGAAAATGAAAAGAAATAGGCAAACTGGATTTAGCCAAAATGAGAGAATGATCTATTAACATGTATAGATTTTAGATTTAATATCTCTATCCACTCAAGGCAGTATACTAAAAGAGGCTTATTTTCTCTTCTGTGCTCTTCAAGATTACTTCTATTTTAAATAAATAATAAGTAATAGATATTTTAAACATTCACTATTCATTTAAGACAACCAACATACATTTTATTAATTTTATCTTTTACTGCTTGAATGATCTTTTTCCAAATTCCTTGAGAGATTTCAGCCATGTGTTTTCTACTCATTTATTATTGATTGAAAATTACTAAAGAGAACCTTTTGAAGATTGTAAATCTGGTCACTCAAAAATGGATGAATGTCAAATCTTTTGTCTGTATAACATTCTTTGGATTGTATATGGATTTTGAGATAGTATTTAATGATAGAATTGCTATCCAATTTTCTGACTTTGTTGTAAAACCATCAAGCTGTTTTTAGACTCCTTCCCAGAGAAGAGTCCAATCTTAAACTAAACACCTTCACTCTCTTTTAAGAAGGGAAGGAAAAATAGGAGATAGGAGTAGGAAATAATGGAAAATGTCCTGTGCTTCTATTCCCTTGGGATTTAGCCCATCTAAGGAAATAACTATTGATGGTCATATGGACTCAAACACAGAGTTTATCACCTTCATAGAGGATTCACAGGCTCTTCATCCCTTCTCTTACAATTGAGCCATTCTCATTATTCCTGTGGAAATAAAAGGGAAAAGACAAGAAAAAGTCTGACTGTAGTGGATTATTAGGGCACTCAGCTGGGAGTGAGCAAGATGATTCTAAGTTCTGCCTAGCAGGCATGATAGGCAACTGGAGTGCCAGCTGTGAGGTACCTATGTCTACAAGGTAATGAAATGCCCAGAAAGAGAAGCAGCAAATTTATTGATGGAGACCGTCCAAGAAAGCTACGTCTCCAAAACTGAACATTATATTTAGCATACAGAGACACTGGAAAGCAGACTATTGCTCTGTCTGGAGACACAGTAAGGAATGAGTTGAGTAATCCTGGTCTTGTGCCACACACAAAGGTTCAGACTGGGAAGCCAGGGAATCATTCCTACTTTGGGTGATTTTAGCTAGGCACAAAGATAAATCAGATCTTGATAAGATAAATTTCATAATTGCTTGTGAAAAAGAAATACTAAGGCAAACAGATCAGACATGCTTTTAACAAACAAACAAACAAACAAATAAATACTATCTACTGTAGGATAGAAAATTGTAGAGATATAAAATACCTTTCCAAGACATCTTTAATAAAAGAGCAGAATATGAAACAGGGAACCCAGATATCCTGCAATACATATAATAAAAATAGTCCTACAATGCTCAAAAGAAACCTCTCAATCTTAATGATAATTTTGGTAAATTGGTTATGTTTGGTATTCTAGAGAATTCAAGAGCATGCTGAAGAGAATCTTTCTTCAGTAGTTAGATTTCAATGGGAGGAGGGGATCACAAGGAACAACTACAGTAAAAAAAAACATATCAACCCCTAGCTTTTGCAAATGAAATTCTATGGCAAGCAATATATGTTCAATATTCTTCATTGATTGTTAATTTTTTTTTTTTCTTTAAAAGGAAATTTCTACGTTTTTAATTCTTTCTTTGGGTAACTGTGACTCTGCTGGCTTACATTTGGAGTTATGTTTTGTACCTAAAGTACAGTCCCAAAAGATACAAATAGTTGAAGGTATTCTGATTATTATTATGGTATAGTTGGTCCTGCTCTGGCAGAGGCGTTGGACTGGATGATCTTTCGAGGTCCCTTCCAGCCCCTGACATTCTGTGATTCTGTAACACAGAGAGTAGTCTAAAATGCAACAATGCAGAAACGTAACCAGATGTTCAGATAAGCTCTAAAAATGGTCCATATTGCAGATTTAAAACACAACAACAAATACAAGGTTAAAGAAACTATGGAATTAGAAGTGTCTCCTTATGGAATATGCATATCTCAATAGGATAGAGGTGATTCCTTGACCTATATAAAGAAAATTCTCTACAAAAATTTGTGGGAACAGTATGTTTTGGGAGAAGTTTTTACTTAGTCCAGTTGTTTTCTTAAGGGCCTTTCATAATTAGTAAAAGTGCAAAACGGGTAAGAGATACTAATCAAAACATGGAGTTTGAAATTCTTTCACAATTCATACAGAAGGCAACTGTCCTGACTTTTGAGTACAGTAAGTGCCAGACAAAGCTGTCACCTGGTGCTTGTAAGCTGGGCCTTGGGGCCACACCTGTACAAAGGCAGTTGATTGCTTGAGACTCACAGCATATTCTTCCAAAGCTTGGCATGAATCTGAACATTGGTGTGCAGAAGCAGAAAGAGGATCTCTAGCTGTACAGTTTGCAAGGAAGGAAATAGGTTGGTTTCTTTTTTTTCCCAATGGAATTCAGGTTTGGTAGAAAAAGGACATGAGTTTTGAAAGATGATTACAAACAAGAAGTTAGAAAAGGCTTCAAGATTTCAAAAACTTTTATTTCTCCATTTCAATTCTGTGATTCACAAGAAGAGATAAAAGAGAAAAAGACTTTGTGGCAACAGAAAACTTGTTTTCAGCTTGCGATAGAAATGAAGTAGGAAGACGTAGGAGTCTGATGCTGAAACTAGGTGAGCCTGCTCAGTAAAACTGCTTCACAAGGTGAGACAGTCCTCTCTCAGAAGATATGGTCTGTCACTGCAGAGGCTGCAACATAAAATCAAACTGCCAAATATCCTGATGGCTATTAATATCTTGCCCTTGTAACAACTTTGAAGCAGATCTTTGGGACACAGATGATATTGTATTTAAGAACAACAGGCTTTATTCTGTGTTGATTTCAGATAGTTGGTTGCTATTTTCCACATATGTTAGTACCATAAATACAAATACCAAACATTAATTTTGGTCACCTAAGTTTATAGTTAAGTCACAGAGTAGTATCCTGATCCTTTCACCTGCTCCTCTGTTGTTAAAGTGAAATCAGAAATCAGACCATTAAATTATTTGGCCAATAATAATGGTATTGTATGCTGTTGTAAACACTATAAGGGACTGGGATGAGAGGAACTACATGTGTATATATATACATATATAGGTATATATACATATATACCTATATATGAAGGGGTATAAAGATGAACAAAGATATGCACGATAGATCAAATCTATTAACACAATAGAGCTGGGTTTATGTGTTTGTTATTCAAATTAAAATGTAAGAATATGGGCAAAGAAAATATTGGTCATTCAAGAATCTTGCCTTATGCTGGAGAGGTGGTAGTGAAGCAAATGCAACTGTATAAAGAATACAAAGTGTATTTTCAGAGCCTTCACCAAGAGTAGCCAGGAGAGAGGTGGACTCTGTGCCTCTCTTCTAAAAAAGAACAAACCGTAGAGTGCAAAAGGATCAGTGGAAGTGCTGAGCAATGAAACACAGAGCAAATATGCTGTAGTGTGTATTGTTGCTTTGGAAAGAGTTGTTGAAGGACAAATAATGTGTAACTTACTGTTGTAAGGCAACACCTCTGGAACATTCTCGTAAAACTGGTTTGACGTCTGTACACAAGGAGAGACAGTCTGGATACAAGGACAGGTGCAGACCTTTCCTCCTCCCCCTCAGATCTATGAAAAATATTTGCATCTTGCTTGATAAATAACAAATGTTTGCCTCAGACATGAGACCAGGGACAGAGATTTCAATACCTGCAGGATAGCTGCAAGTGCATGTCTTGTTCCTGGATCATGAAGGCCATGGGAAACTGTTGTGCTCACTGTAGCTTCTGCCCTGCTGAGATGGCTGGCTTTCCTGCCAAGCAAGTGAAGGGGTGTCTGGTGTGCACACGTCTTGTCTTGGATTTGTACTGGGGTAACCTGGAGTGAGCAATGAGGCACACTAGCTCTTCAACATTGGTGTTCAGTTCTGACATTAACAACCATCTAACAATATTTTGTCCTGAATTCTTCCCAGTTTCTGTCTGCTTAGCCTGATCCTTAATTTTTAGCTTAGTTATAGTAAACCCAATCTGACTACACCTACGATCTTTCTCCTGTTTCATTATCAAATATAATCTTTTAAACTCAGCAGCTCCATTCCCTGATGCCCTGCTAATTGTCAGTCCTTTTCTTCCTGTTGTCTTCTTTCCCACCTGGGATATTCTTCAGTCTTGCTTTCTTCTGTACAAAATCTGTACCACAATCTGCTCCACCATTACTTTGTTCCCATTTTTCCTCACTGAGTCTTAGATTTGGATCTGGCCTTCTCTTTAGGCCAATGATTAACATTCCTCCTTCATATTTCTTGCAGCCGGGAGAAGCAGGATGTACCACAGCCAGCCAAAAAGAGACAGATTCCATTTGATTTTTTCTAGCATCTGTGCAGTCCCACTTTCCTGACTGTGAAAACTTTTAAGCAAAAAGTCTGATTTCATATGGTCAATCCATAGCTTTGGAGGTTTACATTTTGGTTATATGAGCCTGTTGACTAACTCATGACTTACTGGAGAAACTATCAAAGAGTGTTTGGTCTAGAAGCACCCCGAAGAGGTGAAGGAATTAAGCACAGTGAACTGCCCTGTAGAACTGATGCCTGTGCTGGCTGCCCTGGAGCTGTGAAAAACTCAAATGTGCTAGGGATCTTTTTCTGTCAAGTTTTATTGAGCTTGTATTGGTGGTGTCAGGCCCCTGAGGGCACTAACAGGTCTTGGCTGCCCTGGCCAGCTGGGCCCCCCACCCTCATACTGCCTATTGCTCTGGGATCCTTATTTAAGTTCAGGCTGGGGCTAGCAATCCTGCTTTAAACTATGTCAAAAGTGTGCCTTTGATAAGACCTGCTTCTGGCCCCATCTCCTGGTTAGGTCCTCTGTATAGACCCCAGCCCTGGTTCATCACTCACTCTGTCTGGGGCTGTCCGCAGAATCTATTAACAATCCTACCCAATGTGGTCATCCCCAGTGGGATAGCAACCTTTGGGGCTCATGTCACTCCTGGGTCCCCAGCCCTGAGGTAGCAGTCATCTCTTGGCTGTACTCTGCTACTAGTTTGACTCTCATATACACAGTTTGGCCAGTCTGAAGGCTAATAAATAAATAAATCTGTATCAAATGCCAGTGTTAAAACAGAGCAATGATACCAAAAGTGCACAGAATTATCTTCAGTCATCCTTTCTCCCCACAAAGCTTCATAGTGTGAAGCTCCATGGCAGCTTGAACGTCATGAAGAAGTTATTTATGGAAGGCACTGTAGGTGGAGAAAAGAAAATTCCATCCCTTGGAAGAGTTGGCTGATTATATCCCCCGTGTGCTAGATATCTCTGCTAGGTGTTTGTCTTCAAGGCAGATTTCAGTCTGATGTTGCACTAGTTCCTGCAGTGCACTGACTCTTCCAGCCCTTTACTTGGGTCTTGACCTTTATTATACACTCCCTTCTTTAAATAATAAGTACAGGCTTCAAAAAAAAAAACCCAAAAAAAAACCCACCAAAAAACCACCTCTACTGTTTTAATATTTAATTCCCTAGCCAGTTCAAGATCCTTTATCTTGCAGAAAATCTTTGAGATGAGTATGTGACTTTGGGGTTTGCCTGAAAAAAGTAATGAAACATTTGGACCTTTGGCTTGTGGGCATTTTATTTAATTTTGTTCCTCCCTCACAGCTTGGGTCATGGAGCTGGAGCTGAGGGAGCAGGTTAGCATGTCTTCAAATTGTAATTTGCCTTCAGCTGTAGTTTTTTGGCATGTTGAACACAGTTCCTACATGTCACTGCTGAAGTACTCCCATTCATGCTGCTTCTGGAACTGAGCACTTATGGCATACTGATATAGGAGTCTCTCTTTTTTTAAGAATGTGTGCAGGATAGTTTTGTACAAAAGCTATTACACTGGATAACTATGGTTTGTCAGAGGTGGGAGAGTTAATATTTAAAGATAATTTCTGTTTGCAAAATTTTCTTTCTTCACACTTCTTAGTCTTTCTGATTTTTGTAATCTTACTGTGTTACTCGATCATTGTTTT
>JAAGNO010019496.1:39617-55917 GCA_033439905.1 Ceryle rudis
TCGGTCATTGTTTTGCCTGTTCATTATGGGTACAAGGCTGTTAGTTTGTATATATATATATTGCATATATATATTGATTGTAAATGGTGAGTTATCAAAGCAGGAATGTGAGTTGTTTGCTGGATTTGTTTATTTGTGGGTTGGGGTTTTTTGTTTGTTTTGGTTTGGTTGTTTTGGGTTTGGTGGTTTTTTTTTGTTTTGTTTTGGTTTGGCTTTTTTTCATTTCTTCTGTTCTAGGTTTCTGCTTTATCTCATTTGCTAATTATATCAGCTTTTCCAACCATATGACTGTAATGAATGTCTGATCATATAACTGGATTAGTTTCTTATGAATCTGTGGTCAGTTTCTCCTCAAACACAAGAAGGGCAGTGTACAACTTCTAGTTTATCATCTAGTGAATAAGACTTTTACTTAAAAACAGATATTTTCCCCCGTTTGTCTTGATATATTCTTATTTCACCATTTTAAAAATCAGGTGCTTTTTTTCCCCAAAACTTTCAAATTGAAATGGCAACAGTTGTTGAAGGATAACTTATCTTTCAACATTTTTTCTCTTTATAAATAAAGTGTCTCAGATAAATATATCCAGAGAATAAGTATTGGGAATTTTTTTGGGGAAAAAAAAAAAAAAGCTACAGATATTGTTGAATGTCTTTATTTATTTTACATTTTATTTTATTTGCAATCAATTTTACTTATGAGAATGAGCCATTAAGCCATTTCAATTAGAAATCCCAGTGATTCCCAAATATTTTGTCTGCAAAGGAGTTACTGATTTTTGGGACAAGAAAATGGAATATGTCTCAATGCAGTGATAGATACATCAGTCTTTGCAGTCAGTTGGGTATGAAACTCAGATGTACTTTCATGACTCTGGGTTATTGCAGCATCATCAGTATTACAGGTAGTGTGTTATTCACCTTCTGTCCTGTTAGTTCCATGGAAATGTATCACTCCAGTACAGCAGAACACAAAGCCTTGGAAAGGATGTGATAATAGGCCTTGGTGAAGGATCTCAGAAGATCCTAGTGGTGGTAGGTTTTAGAGGCATTGGGAACTCTAAACAAGATTACTGGAGGAAAGGCTACTAGCATCCTTGTGTTGGTACATGACCTTCCAAAAAATATATATCTCAAATTATTCAATTTCACACTTTTGCTCTCTGAATCAGCTCTGATTTCACAGTGCCATTTCAGTGGCAGCTCTGTCCAGTGACTGGGAAGGTTTAAGTAAAGTACATGAGAATAAGGTGACTCCAAGCTTTTATCTGTGCAGAGGAGAAAAATTTAAAATTAGCTGACCCCACCCAGTTTTCTAATTACATTTCCAATATTTATTCTTATAGCATTCCCTCCTCTCACTATTTCTTTTTACGCTGTTAGTTCTGGCAGTTTCTGTTTCTTTGTAAAACTGTAAGCCTGACCCATGATTATGAAGCTGAATAGCTGCTATGGCAATAGCAGTTTATGTTTGATTTTGTCTGAATATCAGGCAGTCATATGAGTCACACTCAGCAAGGTGAGAGGGTGAATCTACTCTGTGTATTTGTAACAGTTTGCAACTACAGCCATATATTCTGTTCCATTTATTGAGCTGTTTTTTCGGTATGGAATGCAGAAGGGAAGCTGCTGTTCCCATAACACATAGGAACAGCAACAAAAACTCAAAGAACTGATTTATGACCTATTTCCACTAAGTTATGCAAATTGTAAAGCTTCAAAAGCCTTTGCAATCTGATGGAAATGGTACAATTGTTGTTGGAAGATGATTTCCATTCCATGTGTATATGTTGTATTCATGCCTTCAGACAATATACAGGCATCGTCTATTAGCAAAAGCAAGCATGCATTCATTTAATGATTAAGAACAACCTTGTTTTCAGAGGGAAAATAAAGAAATAATTTTGTCACAGACAGGCACGGCTGGAGGTAAAAAAGAAGAAAAGATGAATTGATCACTTAGTGTATGATGTATTCATGGATTTTCAGAAAGAAATCAAAAGAACTTATCTAACAAACCCTGAATACAAAACAGGATTAAAACTGACCTAGAAACTAATATTCAAAATACATATTATGCAGCTGAAGGACCTGGAGTCATTTAGCCTGGAGAAAAAGAAGCTCAAGGGGACACTTTATCACTCTCTACAAATACCTGAAAAAAGTTGTAATGAGGTGGGTGCTGATCTCTTCTCCCAAATAAAAAGCAATAGGATGAGAGAAAATGTCCTCAAATTGCACCAGAGGAAGTTTAAATTGGACATTAGGAAAAATTTCTTCACTGAAAGGCTTGTCAAACACTGGAACAGGCTGCCCAGGGCAGTGGTAGAGTCACCATCCCTGGAGGTATTTAAAAGATGTGTAGATGTGGTGTTTAGGGACATGGTTTTGTGGTGGACATGGTCTCACTCCTTCCCCTTACCTTTCTCACCTTGTCTAGCTACTATGTTTGATTCTGATCTTGTTTTCTCGCTCCAGTAACCCCTACATTATTATTTTTTCCCTTGTCCCATGTATTAGCTTATGTATAACTGTTTTAAAGGCCAGATACGGACTTACACTACACACAGTGCAATTCTTAATGTAGTATAAGAATATTGTAAAATTTGCATAAAAGCATAACTACATTGCAGCTTTACTCATAGCACAGTTTGTGTTTTTATGCTAGGTTTATATTCAAGACTTAGAAAGCATTCTTCACTCTGGGTGCACTTAAGTAGTGTCGTCTGTGATCCTGCAGAATCAAGGAAAAAGGAGAAGGCTGTTTTGCAAAGCTGATTACTGATTCACAAAGAAAGGGTGAAGAGCCCTTGGGATGGATATGCAGATGCAAAACAGAAAAGATAACTAGTCAGACTTCAAGAGGAAGTCTTTATTGTGCTTAGAGGCTTTGCTTATACCAGTAAATAAAACATAATTACCTTGTGGAATCAAGCACTAGTATGTGAATGTATGTATAATTTAATTGTTAGCACAATGACTAACTGCCAAGATTTTAAATAAAATAGAAATTTTTCAGAAAATTGCCAGTTTTGCTTCTCTTTCCTTTTGGAAAGAGTGTTTAAACAAATGAATACGAACTAGGGCATCACCCTGCCTCAGGGTTAGAAAATGGCCCCAGCCTCTTTTATTTACATTTGTAGATATAACCACAGGCCTCAGAATAGGGACAGAGCATAGATAGTCCTGTGACAGGCCCATTGTACTGAGAAATGGATAGTACAAAGTATAGTCAGTCACGGTAAAGTGTTGATTAAAGACCCGATCCCAAGCTTATTCTGCATTTTCAGCACTCCTATGAAATTCCCAGGGGATGTTAGAGGTGCCTTTCTATGCAGTCCCTAAGGGGAACAAGCAGCTGCTTTCCCTTATAGTGCATCTCTTCTAAAGACTAATGGGGTTTGCTGACAGGAGAGAAATAATTTGCACCTGTCTGTTCCATATTCGGAGCATCTGGTCAATTTAAACCAATTTACATCAATATTCAAAAAGTAATATTACACTTTGAATTGATCCATTAATTATTTATGATGGATATTACTACATGACGGTTTCTTTTTGCACTGGCCAGAAGGAGGATTACTTACTTCTGTTGACCAACAGTACTGTGAAAATTCTGAATTCTGCTACATATGTGCCTGAAAAAACACATTCCCCCACTGAGAAAAAAAAAAAAAAAGCTGATACATGGATCAAATAAAATTCTGGATCTAAATTACTTTTGTGCCTATAAGTTTTTATTAGGACACCAAATATTCTGGAAGCATTTTACAAAGTTAAGTTTCACAAGCACTTTAAGAGCTTGCTTTCAATTTCTCACAACTTTGACAGGTTCTTAGCATTTAGGGTGAAACTTTCTATCTGAGAGATTTGCCTTAGCCTGAATTCCTCTGGAAACTATCAGTAAACAGTATATGGACATTTACTTTCACCTTTGGATACCATGTGCAATCTCCTTTTTTTCTATTTGGTCCTGTTCACTGAATAAGACTGAAGAAAACTATGTTGTTCTTGACAGATAAAAATAAGTAAAAACATTGCAGTGGCGTTACTGTAGAGCTCTAGCAACTCCATATGGAACAGCTGACAACATTTGACATCAAAGCAGGCTTCCATGTTAAAAGTCTGTCATTTCCCCACAAGTACCTGTGGAACCTACTGGCATAAATTGAATCTGTAGGGTAGATCAACACGATGGATTAAAAATTGGTGATACTTTATATGTGGTGTGTTATTATGTCCAAGAGCAGCAGGCTGTTCCATGGATGAGTTTCCAGTCTTCTCTTCAATGCTGTTGAACATCAGGCATATGTCCAGTGGTTCCTTGATTTTTGTTTTGTTTTTAAATAAGAAAACACATTCCTCTCTAAGACATTGAAGTCAAGTACTGGAAAAACAGGAAATGGTAGGATTTATGTTATCTCTGAAGCCTTAACCAAATGTGTATAAATTAGGATGCAATTTTATTCTGTATGCTTACAGTGTTTTGTTTTGGTGGGATGTTTCTTTCATTTAGTGCTCCCGGTAAGCTGTGTGAATCATAAGGGTGATTCAGAACTATAACACACCAGAGGCTGCTCTTGCCTTATTATTACTGAACTTAGAAGATATGTAGTAACACAACAGGGGACAGGAAAAATATTTAATGGTGCTGGTACAGCGTGAATTTAGGCAAGACAATGAAACCATGTTTTATAGTTGTGATCACTGGGAGTACCTAGACTCTTAGGCAATGAGAAGTCTGAACCTGTCTTAAAGCTCACAGAGATCTATGACATCTTCAAAGCACCCTTATCACTTCCTGGAAGCTTCACAGAGAGAACTGCTGAGAATGAATTTGAGATAAAATTTTGACTCGCTCATTATCAGACTACACAGTTGCTTGTCTACTTTGAACCAAGAGTAGAAAACAATACACTGAAGCATGGTGCACTGCACCCTCAAAGGAGTCCCGTCTTAAGTGGGGTCATTACACGGAAGAGTCTGTATCATAATATGCTTCCAGCAGGAGACTGACTCTGGCACTTCCCAACTTGTCAAGGCTTGATTTTGCAACTGTTGCATTCTATTTGCATTGTGAAACTGAGTCTGGGGTTTTATAATGAAGGTAAAACATACTTAACTGAATGATTTTGTAATAATTTATATTTTATACAACAGATTTTTTTACCATTTTTTTCTGGTGTTTTACAAAAAAAAAGGGAAAATAATTAATTTATTTTCTTTCACTTTCTTTTACTTGTGTTCCCATTTAACTTTGGATGCCATGTGAGATCTCCTTTTTTTTCCATTATTTGACCCCATTCACAGCTGGTTGCTCTGATCCCTTATCCCTCCAAACCTTTTAACTACCCAACAGTTGCAGTAGTCACTTTCTGATTGAAATGGCACAGCTTCTACTCTGCAGTGTTAAACAGTGTCATTGCAGGAAAATGTTAAGAGAAGACTAATGAAGAGAAGGTGAAAATAGTAACAGAGAGAAGATACATGAAGAAGAGGATGGGGGCAACTGGTGTCTACCAGTCTGAGTCCTTCTCAAAGTGGTTGGCACATACTGGAATAGAGCTAAGGCAGATGTGTTGGACTCAGTGAAATACTGGTCTAGTCAGGACCCTTATCTCTCTAATGATTGTTGACTCTGTGTAAAAACAAAGACTAGCTTAAAGCTCACTGGCTTTACTACCTGCTGACCTTGTCTCCCTTTGTGTGAACAACTGATTTGTTGATAGTTACTTATCTGTATTTCAGCTGATTCTCAAATTGCTTTGAATTTTTCCCATCACTAATTAGAAAGTGTATGCACTGAAGCATAAGGTAAAATCTCATATTTGGCATTTACTTGGACACTCCCAATAATTCTCCTTAGCAGTTCTCTGTATTAGCATGATCATCCCATCATAAAGAGCCTCTGCAAGTTACAATAGCTACTGTCTCAAATTCATGCCTGCCAAGCCTGTTCACTTCGCAGCAGGTGACATTTCAATGAGAGTTTTAACAAGTCTCCCTGTTAGACAGCATCTTGTTGTTTTCCTCATTACAGTAAAATCTTATTTCTGTCATTAGCTAGAAGACTTCTACTTGTGGTACAAATATCCAAGAGCTGGTAATGACTTCAAGCTTTCTGAAATAGCATCCAAGCCAAATTAGTTTGTTAGACTACTTACTGGGAGGAAAAAAACCCCCAAAACATAAAAATAAAACAACAAACAAAAACCCCTCTCCAACTAATCTAAATCCAGAACTTGATTTTTCATTTACTGTTGTGCTTTCTACGTTACCTCATCAGTGTAGCAAATGTATATGCCAAGAGTCCTTTTCTCCTGATGGAGCTTTGTACAAAGCTTACTAGTAAATGGAAAAATATGCCATAACCTTTCTACTTATATATGACAAGTTGATTGCTACTGTATTGATCTGAAGTAAATATAACTATATTGCTGTCCCACCTTGAGTTTTCTTATGGTGCTTTTTGCAGGCATGACAAGACAAGCATTACAGATCCTGAGTTCTGATCCCTGGTTTATAGTTTCATGTCCTGCTGCTTTATGCTAACATGAACATGGAGTAGACCAGAAATAACATGTTCAACAGATGAGTTTTAGAGAATAATCTATTTTGGATGAGGTTCCCATGCTAGAGTATGCATAGGATATTTGCTCTGGGTTTAGAGCTTCTTTACAAAGGAAAATTTAGAGACATAAAATGTTTAATCTGGCTTTTAAACATAAAATAAATTCAATAATGGATTGTCTTCTTCAGGAAAGCACTGTTTGCAACCTGTCTCAGACATACTGGGATTCAATGTCACAATCCATGTGAACAAAGAATCACTGTTGAAAGGATCCCCAAGGCCCATCAGAGTGAACTATATTAAGTATTGTCGGTATGGAATTGGGTGAGTTTGCACATCAGTTTCTTAAGAATCCCACACTTTATGAGGTCTTATAGTGATGTTCACCAAGAGGACCAAAGGTAGTTTAGGACGCTGTTGCATGTTTGAAAGTCTTTGATGTTAAGAGGGAATACTCTGAGCTACATTATACTACTGCTACCAATGAGATACGCTTATGGAAAACCAGCACATTACAGTACTTCAGCAGAAGCTCCATGGAGTGCCATTTGTGTAAATGCATTCACATCATAGAAAAACTAGTAAAATTCTTTAAGAAATTTTGATGGTTAGGGAGGATTGTAAAAGGACCATATATTAATTAGATTTTATTTTGTTGAGAATAGTTGAAATAGCTCCAGTGACTAGGTCTAAATCATAAGGTGGCATGCTAAATTTAGGATTTTGATTAGTCCTTTTGTCTTGCATATCATTTTATGCTTAAAAAAAAAATAAGAAAAACAAATCATTCCTTCCTTTTTATTTCTATGCTTGTGTTTATTTGTGTTCATGACTATCAGTGGCTGTTTCAGCTGATCTTCTTGCTAGTATGGTAATCTCTGGATTATTGCATATCTCTCATGGAATTTTGTGTAGTTTAAAGACCATGAGTTGTGGGTTTCATGGAGGGTTCAGTACTTTGAAGTCTCATGAACATACTCCTGTGAAATACCATATATCACTTATTGCATAACCTTGAGATGGACATTGCAGCATTAGCTTTTTCTCAATTTTTATTTATCTATTAAAATTCTACTCAAATATATATTTTCAAATACTCAGATGGTAAAGCAATTGGAAATACATAAGTTTAGCATATCTGCTCCACAAATGTATTGTAAATAATAAAATAACAGCAGATCATTTATCTGAAGGCTGTTCAAAATGTTTAATTTAGTTTGTAGAGTTTGGGGGCATGCATCTGGAAAGAATTATTAAAGTATTTAGTGGCAAATTGTTTATAAGGAAAATATGGTATTTTCAAGACATACGGTTTTTAAACTTAGTGTCATATTTTGTGAGCAGGTTGTCATTATGCAAATATTCATAAACCTAGATGTCAATAGAACTCCATACTCTTCTTTCCCAGAATATGAATTTATTCATTCATTCATTCATTCATTCATAATTCTTTTTTTTTCTTATATCTTAAAGGTACTCTGTTTAATACTATGTTATAGAGGTTGTGTAATAGGAGTAACCTGGGCAAACATTCATAGCCAGAATATTGGTCTTTCTTTTTTTCATATCCACTCATATTCAAGTAACCTAAAAAGAATGACATTTTCAGTGGTATTGTTAATAGAGAATAACATCCTTGCTTAATGTTCTTTGGTTTGGTTTAGTTTCTCACTTTGCTTCCTGAACAGAGAAAATAATGGCTAACTTTAAAGTAGCAGTTTAAGTTTTAACTTGAAATACTTTCTGACATAATGAATTCATTCTCATGACCAGCTGCAGTGTCATAAGTACCCAGAACCAAATTAGGCCAAGCTGGAAAGCCTTTTACCTTGCCTAGGTCTGGTGCTGTAACATTAAATCATTATGTTCTACTGCTCTATGATTTGAAGGCACTTGAATTTTCCCGCTTTAAGAGAATAATGAAGGTAAGAATGTATGGAATACTCCTAGCTGCTTGTAATTAAGGTACATTGGTACAGCTGAGTGGATGAAAATCTCTCACAAATAGAATTCTTACTGTAAGCAAAATATAGTTACTCTGTTGATATATGATGTGATGTGTTTCTCTCCTTTGATCCAAATGTTAACATTATTCACAAAGTACGTAAGAACCAGGTAAGGTAGCACTAAACAGCACCACAAAAATTTCTGTTTATTCCTATGTATCATCCTTTTTTTGTCATGCTTCTATTTCAATGCTATTTGCTGCTTCTCCTCTCTAATGCTGTAGTTGAAGACAGTACTGTGAACCCATTAATATTTGATTTTGATGTAGAATCATAGAATCATAGAATAGTAGGGGTTGGAAGGGACCTCTAGAGATCATCAAGTCCAACCCCCCTGCCACAGAAGGATCACCTAGGGCATGCCACACAGGAACACATCCAGGCAGATTTTGAAAGTCTCCACAGGAGACTCCACAACCTCTCTGGGAAGTCTGTTCCAGTGCTCTGTCACCCTCACAGTAAAGAAGTTTCTCCTCATGTTGAGGTGGAACCTTCTATGCTCAAGTTTATACCTATTATTCCTTGTCCTGTTACCGAGCACTACAGAAGAGATTGGCTCCTTCCATTTGTCACCCACCCCTCAGATATTTATAGACATTAGTAAGATCCCCTCTCAGTCGTCTTCTCCCAAGACTAAACAGCCACAGTTCTCTCAGTCTTTCTTCACAGGGGAGATGTTCAAGTCCCTTAATCATCCTCATAACTCTCCATTGGCCTCTCTCCAGTAGATCCTTCTCTCTCTTAAATTGGGGAGCCCTAAACTAGATACAGGATCCCAGGTGTGGTCTCAATAGAGCAGAGTAGAGGGGGAGAAGAACCTCCCTAGACCTGCTGGACAGTTTTCTTAAAGCAACCCAGGATGCCATTTGCCTTCCTGGCCACAAGGGCACATTGCTGTCCCATGGATAACTTACTTTCCACTAGGACTCCAAGGTCTTTCTCTGCATTGCTACTTTCCAGCAGGATGAACCCTAACCTGTACTGGTGCCATGTAGCTGAAACCTATGTGGCCTACATTTGTTCTTAAGACAGATTATTATATAAAGATGATAAAGAAGCAATCTGAAAATTGCAGAGTTAGGTTCTATGTTGTATCACAGTGTTATGGTTTTTTTCAGAACAAGTCACTCCTACTTCACCATCTTGGCATATTTTTCAATAAAAATCTTGGAGGAAGTGTACATGTAGGTAAGAAACATGATGTGCAGAGAACAACTGCTTTGCACTCAGTATAAATTAAAACATTGATACATAATATCTTCTGAATCACATTTGCTGAAACAGCATTTAAAGTTAAAAACTTTGCTTCTTTCTGAATATGTTAAGGCATGTTTCTTTAGAAATCTTATCTGAAATGTCTCATTAACTCTACTCAGAGAATAGTTTATGAGCTTGTTTACCACACAGAATTAAGAGGTTGCTTGTAAAGTTTGTCCTAATAAAATTCAGGTGAACACTAGTTATGAAAAATTACATTATACTTGCTACAAAATCTTCTTTCTTTCCTCACAGAAATGCAAAAATGAAAGCAACTGGGAAAAAAAAATTACAAATTGACATGCAGTAAGCAAAAGCTACAGTATAAGCCAGTTCCTGGAATGCTTATCTGCTTCCACAGATATTTTAAACTTCATAGCAAGAAACACCCTGGAATGTCATTGTTCCCAGGATCTCAGAGGGTATCCTGCCTTAGAATTGGTTTTGACAAAGACAGAAGTAGTATGATGCACTTGCTCATATCTTCAGGGAATTGTTTAAATTCTCAACAGTTCTCCCAATTTTAAAAGTACTTAATATTTTTAATGTCAGAATTCAATATGTGCCTTGACTTTAATTCATGAGCATAATATGTCATTTACTTGAGCTAAATGTGAATTCTCCTAAAAGAAAATAGAAGATGTAGATAAATGTTAAATACTTTCAGTGCCACCTATTGGCTGATAAATTATTCGATTTAACAATAAATATCAGCTTCATAATTTTGGACAAAAAAGTGAGATAGGGCTAGTATTTCGAATTTGTACTAAAGGTAAAGCTAGCATCTGTGTCTATGATCATATTCAAAGAAATTATCCCATCTCCAAAGATTTTAAACTCTAACTGCATACTTGTTTTTTTTGTTATAGGAAACAATGTGTGAATGCATCCTGTGGGATGCTTCAGACATCTTATGGTGGGACCAATGTTCTAAAACCTGTAGTGAATAAGTAAGATGGTGGGAGACATAGGAAGAGATCAGGAAGTGATAAAAACTTGTCTGTTTAGCCTGTGGATGGGTTTGTTTTTTGTTTGTCTGAACATATGATCTAATCACGTTAGCTACAGCTAGCTGCTGCTTTGTAAAATTTCAAGACAAAGGTACTCTTCACTGCATCTCAGATTCCATTTCTGGAATATAGTGAACACTGTGGCATCTCTGAGCATTTAACCATGTTCTTGACTTTCCGCATTCATCAGGAACCTGAGGAATACCATTCAGTTCACTGGAACTACACGCATGCTTAAAGGTAATGTCACAGTTGTTTTCTGGAGCAAAGTTAAGTTTGCCACCTTAATGAATGAGGCTTGTATGCTTTATCACCTTCAAATGTTCATGCTTCTTAACTGTCCTAATGGCTTTGTGTTTAGGATTTCAGGTAAACTATCCAGATGCTGTGTTTATACAAAGAAGGCTTATTTGTTGCATATAGAGTTATGAAGCTTGATATTGTATTTCTGAGATGATAATTGAGGAGCTACAATTGTTTCTTAGTTCTAGGAATTCTACCCTTAAGCACAATTTACACTTTTATCCTCTGTGTTCTAAGGTTTCTTGTTTGTCTGCTGAATAAACTATGCCACAGTAAAGGGGTGAAATTATGCCTAATAATTTCAAAGAACCTAACTGCTTTGAAAGTTATGCTTGATTATAGCTCCCTATGTCAGGCCTTAAGGTCCCATACCTCTTGGTTCATATGTTACTGACATATGTTTTTAAGAAGTCGTTAGATGTACTTACTTATTTTTAATTTAAGAATATGTTCCAGGTAAGATATCTTTTTAACAAGTGCAGCAATAAAGCAAAAGCACTTGGAGTGACAGAGAGTCAGCTAATCTCTTTCATAAACTGTGTATTTTAGATATAAAGAGAGAAAAGCAGAGCTGCATCAATGCCAAGACAGTCCAACAATTGCAGACCAAGAACAGACCAATTCCTGGCCAGTCCTATCCTGCGAAAGAGAATCTAGCTCAAACTTCTTTAGCTACCTGACAGTTCAGAGTCTACCTAAGATGGCTGTCTAAGTTCATTCTAGAGTCAAAGACAACCTCTCCAGGTTAGCAACTTAGAGAGAAATCCTACATATAGGATGGACAAGAACAGTAAAATATCTTTACAAGGTGTCTGTCCCATATCAGGGACTAGACAGGGAATGCAGGTGACCCTAAATTTAAGACAGAACCTTTTTAGGAGACTGAAATTTTCAGATAAGTCCTACTATTATTGTCAAATTCGTTGACTTTAAACATGAGTAGGTCCTTTGCAACCATTTCCAGTTCTCTCAGTTTCTTAAAAAAAAAAAAAAAAAAAGAAATTGTCAGTTATGTTACAAAATAATCTTGAGATCAATGTTCCTGGCTGAGGGCAAGCAAGGCAGGACCTCTCCAGCTGAGGTCCCAGAGGTCATGGGACTACCCCCTGCTGTGGAGGTCTACCCTGCCTGGTCCACAGGCGGTTTTCTCCATTCCCATGCTCATCGTACACTGACACTGTAAACGTTTGGGGACTGTTTTAATTCCTCCTTTCAGGCCTTTTCTACTCCTGGCATTAGTTTTCATTTCTCCTTATGCCCTTGCTGAATCAAGCAGCCCTTTTCTGGCACTGAAATGCAGCAAAGCATCTGGAAAGCTGTGAACTTTTGGCCACAGACTCAGAAGCCATGTCAAAGGCTGAGTCAACAAAATGACTCAAAGCCTGAAACACATTTGAAAATAAAAAAAAAAAAAAAAAATCTGTCTTGTAGGATTTGAAGTTAGATTTTTACCGGATAGCAACACAGTCCTTGGCCAAAGTACAAAAGGAATCCCAGAATGGGACTGGTGCTTTCTTTAGGCTAACATAGTGCAAAAACCCCATGAACTCCAGTTCTGAACTGTATCCTCTTGTTAAGGGAAGAATCCCACACTACAATATTTATTTAATGACAGAAGAAAACCTCTGCGTTACAGTTCCTTTGAATCCCAGCTTTCAGACCACCTCCACAAGAAGAAAGCAGTTCCTAGTTTTCTCTAGTTTATTTCAAAGCTATGGAAATTATTGTAGTTCTTATGTTCATTAATCTGCAACCTATTTGCTGTTTGGTAGCACACAAAAGTATTACACTGGTGATCCTACTTAATTCCCATATCCAAGCCTGTTATCAGCCGAACCAAAACGACCCTTAGCTGCAGAAACTTATTTTCTGGCTAGGGGTAAAATCATGAGACCATCGAATCTTGCAAAATGTGAACTATGTAGGGGAGTATAAAAATAGGTACAGCAACTAATGTGCAATACTTTTGAGGTCAGAAGGTTTGCTTACACAGGCCACAAGGTTTTGATACATACATACCAAAATTATCATTTTAATTAGTCTACTGGATAAAACCAAATGTGGATCTGGAATATAACCTGTCTTTTTTAATACTAAAAAGCCACTCATCACTTATGTACTTTTTTTCATGAATGATTTGATTTTTAATAGATTAATTGATTTAGCTTAATCAAGAGTTTCCCAAACAAGACAATTTTTCCTATTAAATTGTCAAGCTTTTATCTTTGTGTAGATAAACTTTTGCCAGAAAGTTGCCTATGGTATCATCCTCATTTTGTTCCTCTCCTTTTCCAAATAAACAGAAATCATGTCAGACCTGCCTTTCAGAAGAGTTGTTTATAATGTTTTCAATATGTATATCATTCGACTTAGAAACTCATTCCTCCTTTTCCATATTAAAATATTTTTTCATAATATTCTCAGTGAAAAGCATGTCATTATTGTGATTAATGTCAACGCATGACAACACACTGCAGAACTAAATTGTCACTCTAGAAGGAAAACAAAACAAAACAAGAAACTATTTAACAAGGCTTCTTGGGTCATGATGCTTGTTCAAGTATTACAAAGTTCATAATTATCTCCATATGGTATTAACTATCATGTCAAAGACATAGGTCTCAGGTGTGGTAATTTTAAATTTCTACAAAAAATGTGTAGTAGAATCAGTCACTTGATAATACAGTAGCAATATGATTCCAGCACTAATTAGCAATCAGCAAGATTGTCTAAACATATGCACTGAGTTGCTACTTTCTTTAAACTGGTTCTGGGTTGTGTCTCTCTGCAAACAAGATGTTTAAAGATACAGTTCAATCTTTGTTAAAGATCTCTCTCAATCAAACAGTTCACTACTTAGAAATATAGAAATAAAAATTGAATAAGCAATGCCAAACTGTTCATTTTTTGTTCTCCCTGAAGTTCTACACAAAGCTAACTGCTGCACAAATTCAGCTCATTTACAGCGGAATGTAAATAGAAAAGAAAGAAAAAAGCAGGTTTATGCAATTGAAAACTCATATCTATAGGATACCTTTGTCCAACTCGTGTAATTCTATGCTTTTTAGTTCCCAGTTAATTGACAAAATAATTCTGTGGCTTCTTTTACTTGAAAATATGATTCTAAGTCACAGCATGGTACTTGCATTTTTTTCTAGGCCAGTTTTACAACATCTATCACTATTCATTCTGTAAACTACTTTTATATTTATTCCTGAATGTTGTATAAGAGTTAAATTGGAATTCCAAACTTTCAGAAATTGGAATGTGCATTTATAGTTGAACTAGCCTTAGCTTGAGAGCTCTTTTTGTTTGGTGCGTGTTTTTTTGTTTGTGGGGTTTTTTGTTGTTGTTGCTTTTGTTTGTTTGTTTGTTTAAGTTATTATATTCTGATGTTTATATAAGAACATTTTGATTTTATTCCTATTTAAAGTCACCTCAATATTATTCGCTTTTTGAAGAGCCAAATAATTTATTTCCTTTATCTTAAAACATTAGAGTGATTATAGTCTGAAATTACATTCCCTGAATATGCTTCATGTGATGCTGACTTGTTAAGTACATCCTTAAAAAAGATGAAAAAAAATCGTGGCCTTCTTTCATAAAATAGCTAATATTTAATATAATTGTAAAAGTTTATGTCAGGAAAAAAATTCAAATATATGGGTGTGTTTCTGGATAGCTTGATTGTTACATCCTGCAGCTGTGTCACAATTTTGTGTACAGATTTATGTTGCAGATTTTCAAAATAAGCAAGATTCCAGACCAAGCAGATAAAATATGATGATGCATTTTGGGAGTGGTACAGCTCCTTTAATTGTTTAAAATGGCTTCTGAGTATCACCAGAGGGACTAGACTTCTTGCTTATTGCTGAAGTGGCAAATTGCTTATAACATGTCCCTCATGGTGCCATTAGGATGACACTTCATGGGTTTACCATTTGCTATGCCACAAGATCTTCAAAGTAGGGATTATTTGCTTATTTAAATAGTAAACAAATAGGCATGGAATGGAAAGTCAAAAAAAAAAAAAAAAGAAAATCCATCCCTGTGAGGGAAATAAATACATTTTAAGCCTAAATATTATTCCTAACTGATTACCCATGTCATACTTTCTATGTTGTTCAGTGTTTGTTTTATAACATTCTAGCATTGTCCTGACATTAATTCAAAGAAAACCAATGCAAATAGCTTCAAGACAAATAACAATATTATTGCTTTAGAACAAATTCCTATTACTAATTTGTAGCTGTCTTAAAGTTAAATATCTCATCTAAATTTTGCAGTGCTTCACTTTGTGCCCATTTAGAGAGCTGTTCAGATAGAAATGGAGTGAAATGACATCTGGAAGTAACTGTTTCTATATTTGTGTTTGCTTCCCTTGGTGAAGGCTAGGTAAGATGGAGTGCCTTTCTTATACCTTCCTTCCAGTCACCTCAAGCTTATTTCAATGAGGCAATTACAGGAGAACTTTGTGTGTCCTCTTCCTTTTTAATCACATATTTTATAGAAAAACAGTTCACATTTCTATATTATTCTGATATTAGTTATCATTTCCATCTTGTTATATGTGTCAAAAATACATTACTGTCCTTAGAGCCATTTTTTAATATTCTCTATTGAAACAAAACCTCTAATATAATCAGAACTGTAAATGAGAGCATTATTCCACTTGTAAAGGTGACAGAAGGGCACACAGAACATTGATATAATTATTATATAATCCATGTATAAACTGATCATGAGTAAAGTATCAAGGTTAAACAACCAAGACTCCAGATGTATGTCTTCAAAAAATGTAGTATCTCTTTAACAATAAAAGTCTAAATATTAGGTTATGTGAACACTGAATATTTCTTCCCTCAGTTCTATACAGTGACTAAGATTTTATTGTTTGAAAAGATTTCAAAACTTAACTTCTTGGCTCCCACTGCACAGGATGCTTTAAAAAATGTCTTCATGTATTTATGATTTGCTTTCCAGTGCTAAGAGTGTAATTGGTGTAAAACTGCTTGGCATTTACATGAGCATGAAAGATACAGTTATATCATTCTGTAAAAATACAGCTTTCCATCAGGAAAAAAAGTTGTATTACTTAAGATATCATTTTTGATAATAGAATCATATTGTCTGGGTTTGTTTGTTGGTTTTTT
>JAAGNO010019498.1:0-14264 GCA_033439905.1 Ceryle rudis
CCCCAGGGCTCTCAGCCTGGCCTGCCCACAGAGATGCTCCAGCCCCTCAGCAGCTTCCCAGCCTCTGCTGGACTCTCGCCAGTAGCTCCTGGTCTCTCTTGAACTGGAGAGCCCAGCACTGGATCCAGTACTCCAGAGGTGGCCTCCCTGGGGCAGAGCAGAGTGGGAGGAGCACACCCCTGGCCCTGCTGCCCATACTCTTCTCCATGCTCCCCAGACCACTGGCCTTCTTGGCCACCAGGCCCCATTACCAGCTCATGGTGATCTTGCTCTTCACCAGCACTCCCAGGTCCTTCTCCACAGAGCCGCTTCCCAGTGGAGAAGGTTCGTTCAGACAAGGTGGTCAAACCCACCTCTCACCATTTGGCAGTGTCCTAACCCAGGAGAGCTCCAAGCTGACTCCTCAGAGCTGCGTTCTTATCGAGTGTACACAAATTAAATCGGGGTACAGCCATAGCCAGATCAAGAGAAGGCTGTAGAGCTCCTTGCTGAAGAACTGGTGGCACCCCATGAAACTGCCCCCTGATTATCGTGTCCCACTCCTTCGGAGGCGTCTATTACCGGCTGAAGCATCACCACAGTGAGAGCTGCTTTCCCCCAGACACTGGGAATGAACACTCAGCAGAAAACCTCCAGGCACCAGCTGCTCTCTGAAGGAACAAAGAATGCCTCTGATGCTTGCAGAGTCATTTGGCCCTGGTGCTCCTCCTACGTGCTGATCTGCTCTGAGCTAGGATTCCAAAGAGCTCTTTGGAACCTTCAGTGTTCCTTCAAGCCAGGCAGCGTCACCACGGGTATAAAAGCCACGTTTCTTGGCTCTTAAAAGCCAATTCACGTTTAAGCAAGTACAGAGCAGTAAAATTATTCAGGCAATTTTAACTCCAGCCTGACTCTGTTTTGTAAGTGAGGCCACCTCATCCAGCTGAGCGCTGCCACATGAGGCAGAACAGACACAGGGCCTTCCCTTGCATTTCCCAGGGCAGGCAGCAGCACTTTTGGTTTATTTTATTCCATTTTCTTCATCTTCAGGAGCTAAGGGCCACCAGAGTACTCTGGCCACGGTCTGCTTTGGGAAACCAAGCTCAGCACACTGCAACCGCGTGGCAGTACCAGCTGGCACCGTGGTTTCCATTCTAGCTCCAGGCTGCAGCTCAGACCTTTTGGAGGTGGCTACGGAGGGTTCGTCCCTCCACTCAGTCTCCCTCCAAGAAAGACCCTCAGCGAAGGAACAGCAGAAGTGAGAAATTATTCACTAGCCCGCCCAGAACCTGGATGGAGAAATGCCTTGCAAGCTGCAGACTTCCAGCTGAAAGGCAACTGAGCACCTGAGCTACGGGGCTTGGCTTCTTCTCAAGACCTTGTCACAGAGATCAACATCTGCAGGCTGCGTAAATATAGACAGGGGTCATCTATTCTCCTTTCATTATGGGCTGCAATCTGTCCCTCCGACCCGATCAGCGAGGAATGCAGGTTCTTAGCTGTATGATTAGCTGAGGCAAGAGAGCCAGCAGCAGCCCTGTCCTCTGCCCTAACCTCCTCCCAGTCACCTGGCTTTAGCAGGAGCCCCCGTGCACACGCTTCTAAGGTGGGAACGGAGATGGCACCACGGTGCAACGGTGGCAAGGGCTTTGCAGTCCACCTGCTTTGCCACCACCGGGCTGCTGGCTCCATCCGTGGCTTCTCCACCCACTGCAGTAAGGTGGAGAGGGTAATGGGACAGGCAGCAGAGCAAGAAACCTAAGAGACATTGTGTCTGACCTAGTGGGTCCACCAGCTGGTCAACCAGCCCCATCTTCTTTGCTCTGTCAGCACGGATGTTCCTGCCGGTCAGCATCATATCGAAGGCAGCAGGCAGTCCCACCTGGGAGGGCAGAAAGGGGCTTTCGGAACAGGAACGTGCCACACAGCAGAAGGGGGCCATTGGGGGAAGTGTCTCCTCTTACTTACCATCTTTGGCAGCCTCTGAGTACCCCCCGCCCCTGGCAGGAGACCCAGTAACACTTCAGGTGTTCCCAAGACTGTTTTCCTGTCCTTGGTTGCTATTCTGTAGTGACAGGCAATGGCGACCTGAAAAAAGAGAAAGAGGAGAAAAAATTTTGCTGGGAAAAAGCACAGAAGAACCAGGCATCCATCGCAAAGGTCTCTTCTACACACTGCCCCAACTCTCCTCCCAGTGCTTCCCCAGTTCCATAGCCCAGATGCCCAGCTGATGGCTTCTCCAGCACGAGGAGCGCATGCAGGCAGGTGACAGCAAGGAGCCACCACACGCATGGGAAGCTACCAAACTGAACCAAACCAGTCTGAAACCTCACCTAGACCATCCCAATTCATTCACCACACTGAGAGCGTGGTCCCATCTCCAGATCAGCCACGACAGCTGGTTTATCACCAGGTCACCCGGCCCAGGTCTGTCAGCGCCGCGCTCGCGAAAAGCTGCGACCGCCTGGAGCAATGGGTGAGTGGCTGGAGAGGCTCCTTTCCCACCAGGCGATTCTGGTTTAGTAACGACTTTGCTCCAGGAATTACCACAGAGTTTCTCAGCTTACAAAAGCCCTAAAGGGAGGTTACAAATCCAATCCAGCACCCGGAGCAGAGGACGTGGGTGGGGGCAGAGCCCGGCCACGCTCCCCACCACAGGTATCACAGGCTGCCAGGGGTTGGAAGGGACATTGGAGATCTTCGAGTCCAGCCCCCCCTGCCAGAGCAGGACCATACAATGCAGCACCTTTAAAAGGTGCTGGGATATGAGATTCGGTTCATCTGAAAAGCAGCAATTTCCAGCCTGGGCTCTGCCAGCAGCATTTATCTGACAGCAGCCGGTTTTCCCCGCGACTCTCTCCATATTCACCGGGCCCACACAGATTCAGATTGGATTAGCAGAAAAATAACCCAGCACGGCAGAGCCCTGAAGCACAAGCAAGCCATTAACTTGCCACAAACTCATTTGCATGGGTGTAACGAAGCCCCCTGTCAGGTCTCAAACCCTTCTGGCAGGAACTAGCCCTGCGGGCATCGTTCGGCCGGTTTAGGGAAGCGGCGCTATCGCCTCCTGCTCCTCAGAGCCAGGATGGTCCGGTACCTCCAGTCCTCCTCCCAGGCAGGAGCCGCTGATGGCAGCGACTATGGGCTTTGGAGACTGCTCAATTTTTTCAAGCATCTTCTGTCCTTCCTGAGAGAGCTGAGACACTTCCTGCGAAGTCTTGCAGGCCGCGATCATGCTGCAGCGAAGCAGAAAAGGCTCATCAGCATTGGAAACGCACCGAGAGAACAGCAGTAAAACCACAGAAGCTTCAGTGACTTTTTCCCACAAAGCTTCAGCGACCGAGAGACCGGCGAGAGCTCTTTAGTCCCCCCCGGCCTTTGGTTAAGGGACAACATGGGGAGACTACTAAATCCCACGGGGGAAGTCACCACGGGCTGGCACTGGGCACTGAATGAGCTTCCTTGTGTCAGAGCTTTGAAAGCCTTCGGCAGAGAAGAGGAAGGGTCATAGGAAGCCTCAGAGCGCTTGCCAGGAAGGGTGGAGGGGAGAGCCTGGAATCACTCTGTAGAGGAGCAGATGGCTGGGGCTCCGACGTCGCCCTCTGCCAATTAGAGCCTCCCTGTGCCAATTATTTTCACAGCTCCCAGCAGCGTTTGCCCGGCAGGCGCAGCTCGGGAGGCTCGTGATGTTTAAATCCATCCCGTCCTTTTGCCCTGCGAACCAGACACCAGGAGTCTGCCCCTCAGTCAGGCCAGTCAGAGAGGTAAGCAGGTTTTGAAGGGCCTGGTTATAACAACCCTTCTTTCCTCAAAGCTATCTGGCTCTTAATGTCTTTAAATAACTATTCTGTCCTGCCCTGAGTCAGGACTAGGAGCCAGCGGTGCTCCAGGTGGCAGGGAGAGCACCCACACGGGTTGTTTCACACCCTGCAAACGATGCCCGACACCAAACGGCCCGGGAGGCCGCTCGGGTGCTCCGCACAGCAGAGCTCCAAATCCTGCCCAACCAACGGGCCACGCTGGCCGACTGCCAGGCATTCAACCCCAGCTCAGAGCGAGCCCTGCATGCTGATGACCCGCTCTCCTTGTGTCCCACAGCAAAGGACGACGCTCACCCCGCGGCCAGGATGGGTTTCCTTAGAGCTCACATCAGTGCCAAGCTGCTGGGACTCCACAGCACCCAGACCACAGGCCCGGGGTGCTGGGCTTTGAAGAAAGCTCCATCAGCCCCGTACTTACTCGATATCTGCTCCAGCAATGAAAGAGCCTGGCTTGGAAGAGATGAGGACAGCGCTTTTGACAGCTTCATTGGCCCAGATCTCATTCATGACATCAGTAAACTCCGAGTTCAGCTGTCTGGAGAGAGTGTTCACCTGAAAGCACCAAACAGAAGCATTGGAAACGGGGAGCCCAGGGGAGAGTGGAGCTGAACTTCTCATTAACTGCTGCATTCCACCGTCGCATCCTCAGAACGCTTGCACGGGAGACAGACCGACAACAAAAAGCCAAAGACAACAGTAGGTCTGAATGGATTTTCTAAGCCAGAAGGAGCAGCAGCTTCACAGCCTTCTGAAGAAAAAGAGAAAGGACCAAACCATCCAGGAATCTGCCCAACCAAAACGGAGCAGACCACCCGGGAATTGGCCCAGCGGCCAGACCATTGCTTGGCACAATTATAACCCCTCTGGGGCGCTCCAGTGGAGCCCAGATTTGCTTTAAGTTAGTTCATCCTGTGTCACAACGTTGAGTAGGTGGTGGGACAGGATGATCTGGGAGGTCTTTTCTAACCTTAATGACTCTGCGATTCTGTAACACAGGGAGAGAAAACCTCCAAGATGAAACCCTGTCACCGAGATGAAAAAGTTCCTCCGTAACCTCACCACCAGCAGCTTTGTGACCCCGAACACAGACTCTGAGCTCCTACACTGGTTCTTTTTTTGGCTATATAACAGACACACTCCTCAACTGTCTCGAACCCAAGAGCTTAATAAGATTTAGCGGTACCTTGTGCCAGGGAGAGAGACAAGTCAGCTCAGTACCCACAGAAATATTTCCACCAGGCATTTTCAGATGTCTCATTAAACGCCCAAACACTCGGGTTTCCTATTTCTGCTTCGCTCTCGCAGGTCAGGAAACTTCCTAAGTCTTAAGTGAGACAAATTTCCTCCTCCTCCATCCGACTGCCATTCCCAGGGACAGTACCTTGGAGTTTGGGGTGTTGAAGCGGACGACAGCAACGTCTCCTTTGATGTCATAGCTAACGTGGGTTCTGGCTGGAAACGAGCAGAAACGCGTTAGCCGCTCGGCGGGGCTTGAGAAAGAAGGTGAACTCGTGTAGAAAAGGTTTACACTTACTCTGAAGAGTAGAGGAGGTGGAGATGTTACGGCAAGCATAACCTAGGGGAAAGGTGTTTGGAGATGTTAAAGGAACTCAGGGGAGCGGCAGCTTAACTCCAGTAACACACCCTCCCACCTCCCCTCGTCCGCGGCGCTTCCCAAAGCCCCGAGGACGAGCCCGTTGCTCCTCTCCCGGCTCGCCCTGTGCCACCACCAGAGTTCAGCAGATCCCGCGCTACTCAAGTGACCTTCGCAGCGCAGATTCCAAACCGCAGCTCCCAACACCGGCAATGCCAAGCTGAGGGCAAAGACCAGAATAAATCAAAGCCTTCTTCCCGGAGAGGTGACAAGAGATGAAGCCGACAGCACATGGGGGGGGGGGTTTGCCACAGTCCAGCGCTTCCCCGCGTGCTGAAGAAGAAACTTTGCTGCGTTTGGGGAAGTTTCAAGCCAGCCGGTTAAATTCTCTAGCAGCCTGACAACCATCCTAGAACATTTCTGCAAGAACACACTCTTGGGCAGCGAACGGTGCCACCCCGAGCGTTACTTCACAGATCTCGGGGTATACAGCGGGCGAGGCACGAAGAGAGCGCACAGAATAGTTATTCTCCTCTCTATCTATCAACAGAATGCTTCCTCCAGCTCTGCTAACGACACGTGGCAGCACACGGACAAACTCGACTCGTGTCAAAGCACTCTGCAAACCCAGACCGCAGGATGAACGAGTTCTGGCCACAGACAAAACGTTGGGATTTTTTTCTGACTGGGAAATCCCAGATCCCCTTTTTTTTTTTGTTGAGAAATTTGACCTGAGGATCTCTCGGCACACGAATGAATCTCGGTTCCATTTGAGCGACTTTGACCTTGACCGAGAGGATCCTCTAACCCAGATCTAAGCTGCTTAAAGTCTAAAAAGTCCAGTAAAAACAGGACTTGGTAGATGTGGTGCTGAGGGCCAGGGGTCAGTGGAGCCCTGGCCAGTGCTGGGGGGGATGGTTGGACTCTGTGACCTATAAGGTCTCTCCCGACCAGAAGGATTTGGTGATTCCCAGGCACCACCAGCGTTACGCAGCCCGTTAGCCGGGGAAGCTGAACTGCTCAACGCCGATAAAACATTCAGGAATTAAATGTTCCCGTTCCCAGCAGCAGAAAATCCAGAGAGAATGAGCTCACCGCCCCAGCCCACCCCAAACAGGTGCTTCCCCCTCCCCGCAGCCCCGTGACACGAGCTCAGGGCTGGGGCTCTGCTGCACTTTGTCCCTCTTTCCACTCGCCCTCCAGCGCCGGTGACTGACCTTTGCGCTCCATTCCCCGAGCCCAGGACACACGGTGAGACGCTGTGGGGATGGAAATTCAGTGTCAGTCTGTCCCAGCAAGCAGCTTTGAGTGTGTGTCTGGCTGTCATGTGCCCGTAATACCGTTCTATAAGCAGAGAGTGAACTGGTTTCCACCACCAAAGCTACTTTAAGGTGTTTGTCGGACTGGGACAACACCCAGATTGTTGCAGCCGACGTTAATTCCCCTCAAGTTTTCGTGTGCTCAAGTCAGGTACTCCTGCAAATCAGCACCGACCTTCACTGCCCACAAAACCAGGCAACAATTTCTCTGCTCTTCAGCAGAACACGCTGCATTTTAACAGCAGCTTTTTAACCCAATAAAAACCACACGGCCCCGTCGCTTCAGAACGGGGCAAGGACCGGGCTACAGCACCAAAGCAAAACCCACGGCGCGTGCAAAACCATCTTAATTCAAAGCAAACAAAAAAATGATTATTTTTTTTTCCCCCTCTTCCCACAATCTAACGAGTTGGTCTCTTTCCCAAACAGTTCCCACACAAACCGCTTCCAGGAAAAGCCTCAAACCTTGAATTCCACTTTGGCTTTCAGTTCCAGCAAAACAACAGATACGAAGCAGGAGAATATAAAATATCAAGGGCACGACTGAAGAAATCTCACTGCCATTTAATATGAAGTCTTTGGGGAAAGATGCTGTGGGTAGAGGAACAGCTGCTGAGTATTTCTGAGCACAGTTTCTCGAGCCTGACAGGATCTTTTGAGCCTGGCAGACCTGTGGGAAGCAGGTCTGAAATGAAAAGCAGATTTAGGCGGTCACATCTGCTGTCGGTGCCGCTTCATTCAGCGCTCCGGTGGCAGCTGGCCAAGATCAGAGCCAGAAAAATCCTCCTTCAAAACCCTGGAGGAAGCAGCGGCGGGGCCAGATGTGCACGGAAGCTTCTGCTGGTTCCCCGACACTCACTCTTGAGTTAAAAGCCTTGAATAGTGATTCTGTTCCCACCACTCGCTCCAATTAAAGGACCAGCTAGAAACTGGGGACGCCAACGCTTCCGATGGTTGCTCCGGAACGGAAAGGAACCAGCCTTTCCACCCAGCCCAGCCCCTCTTTCTGCTCAATTCCTCTTTTCTCTGCTATTTCCTCAGCTCCTTCCCTGTCCAGCACTTCCCCTTCCCGCCCCTCCACTCACCCGGACGCGCCACGCCACTGGAAGAGGGAACAGCATCCATGGATGGTGCTGAAGAAAAAGCTTCTCGCCGTGCCGGACGGAGGCAGGCAGCAGCAGGGCGAGCGAGCCGAAGCGCAGCAGCACTGCCCACGCTTTCAGCCCCCGAACCCCGGACTAAACGGAGCCCCTCTGGGAAGCCGTCAGCACGTGGCCCAGCAGGTAGGGCCAGCTCTCCAGCTCACGCTGTCGTCTCCTGCCTGCTTTTTGCATGCTTTCTAACCCGCCCCGGCGAGGTTGGCAGCCAGTCGGACAACCCCTCGTTAAGGCAGAACGATGCCGGTAATTACGGCGAGCGACAGCAGCCTCGCAGCGGCTCCAGGACTGGTTGTGACGAAGAATATTGCTGGTTCTAAGCAAGGACAGGCTGAGCTCGCCCTGCATATCCGCAGCTCCGCTCGCTGAGGGTTGTGGCACCCGGCTCGGCTACGGACTCGCTCCATCGCTGCGCACAGGGCAGGTACGAGGTTTAAATGCAACGCTGCTGGATTTTGGGTCAGCATCGCTGCCAGACCCCGTGGCCCTTCAAAGGACAGAAATAAGAACTGGTTTCCAACTCCTCTGAGCCATCCTCAGGGGCACCTGGTGACTCCTTGATGCAGTGGCTTTACGAGGAAGCACCACGAGCCAGCGCTGCAAAGAGGCAGGAGGGTGCCAAGGCTCTGCCTGGGTCGGTAGATCACAAGGGAACACAAGACAACGGCCGAGATGCCTCTATACCAAAATAAAGACAGATCGTGGGGCACCCAGAGACGCCAACACGCCAGGGGACATTATCCCCAGCCACGTGGGGACACGGGGGTACCCCCTTTCCACAGATACACCTGCATGCCCCAGGATCCAGACAGCCAAGGACATGGGGACATCCCCTGCCAGGCACGCACACCTCCTGGGACACAAGGACGCGCTGCCTGTGGATCAGCTCCAGTGCCCAGCACAATCCAGCCTGGAGGGTCCGGACCCCCCCCAGGGCGCACATGGCTTCTCCGTGAGCGCAAGGACACAGGGCCCACGGTGGGCACAGAAGAGCGGCCTGCCGTGGGGTCACATACGCACCCTCCAGACACCCCCGTGTTCCCCCCCAGCACAGCGAGGCGCGGAGCCCTGCCCTGGGGAAACCCGGGAGAGGAAGGGGGGGGCGGAGTGGGGGGATTAGGGACGTGGTAGCGACTCCCAGGCCGAGGGAGCAACACCTCGCGTGGGACAGACACAGGCGGGACCACCCCCCTCAATCTCCCCAGGGCCCCGCTCCTCAGAAACCCTTCCCCACCAACACCCCGCTCCTCACAGCGCTGACACCCGAGGCTACACCGCTCGGCGGTCCCCTCAGTGCCACCCTCACGCGTGGGCGCGGACCCCGGGGCAGGCTGGAGACATGCGGGCCGCGCCCATTCCCCTCCCCTCCCCCCCCGCCCCCGGCCTTCCCCCCCCCCTTCCCCCTCCCTCTCCCTTCCCCCCCGCGGCCCCAGGGGGGGCGGAGGAGCGGCGCCCGAACAGCCGAGCGGCGGAGCTTGTCATCACGGCTGGGCTTGGAGCAGGGACCCCCCCCTCGGCCCGCACCAACATCATCCCCATTTCAGAGTCGGGGACGGTTCCCCTCACGACCCTTCTGGGCTCTTTTTCCCCCATGGCTCTTCTTTCATGGATGGACCATCTCCCCTCACAGCTCTCCTCTCCTGCCTCTCTCCCCTCGTGGCGCTTCTCCCCGCACAGCCCTGCAGCCTGTCACGACGGAACAGGGGCCAGCTACCCCTGCACACTCTGACAGAGTCCACGACCACCCCCCACACTCTCTGGGCTGGGGTCTCACAAGCTGAGGGCTTGAGGGACCCACACACAGGCAGCAGGATACTGTTCCCCTGCTCCCAGCTATGCTGGAGCTCTCTGCTCCTATGTGAAAAATTTCATAGGTTAGTGAATAGATAATGAAGCAAATTAATGGGTGAGGAGTTGTCAAATTTGTGCGATGGGCTTGGGAGCAAAAGCCCCAGATGCCAGCCTAAAAAAACTCTGGTGGCAGCATGGTTGTTCTCAGAACGAGGGAATTTTTGTTTCTTCCCGTTCCAAAGTTAAAATTTTCAAGCTGACAGAAGAAATTCTTCTCAGGCTTTTCTATGCCAACCTTATCCAAGCTCTCCAGTATGACTTGTTCCCTTCTGCTGCATGACCAACTGGGAGATGATCATTCCCTTTTTCATACCTCATTCTAATGAGTCACACTCCCATAGTGTCTTCAATAAACGAACACCAATTTGTTCAGCAACACAGTAGAAATTACAGGCCACAAGTGGTCTGAAGCTCTGCTTCTGCCACTGCAAATGCTTGCCTACAGCCCAGGGCATGAGTTGGCTTTCCCACCGCGATCCTTCCTCAAGGGACTCCAGCAAAGCAAGCACAGATTGCAACTCTGCCACACAAGACAAAATGATCAGTAAATAATTACCAATCAAAGGTCGTAATGGCTCAGACCTTCAATTACAGCCGCTCCTGTTGAAAGTTAACCACGGGGTATTTGCAGCCAGGGGTCCAAGATAAGGACAGGAGGAAGGTTTAGGGAAGCATCCTGAGGAGGATGCACAGCAGGGACTCTATGGCAGGAAGTTCTAAGCAATTACCTGCATCCAGCCCAGTGATGAAGGAGGGCTCCGGAAGGGGTGAAGCAAGTGCAGTGAGGAATGAGGTGTTTGGACAGGCATGAGGCAGACAGGGAAAGCTGGGGCATGAGACAGAGCAGCACACCCAGCTGAATGGGAGGCATCGAGGAAGAGCAGGTGGGTCAAACCTAGGCACTCAGATGAGTCCTGGAAATGAGATCTGGGAGCGAAAACAAGAGGAGAAAGGCAGTGTATTCAGCTGGCATTTAATAGGAATTATTAATCTGCAGATGTAGAGAAGGCACATACTTTTGAAAACTCTCCCAAGATCAGCTCCCATTTTCTGTGAATAATTATTGGCGGGGGGGGGGGAAGAGAAAGATTATGTTTTCTCAGAGCAGCCCCTACGTGTTAATCACCCAATATGTTAATCACAACAAGGAAACACGGCAGATGCTATCACACCACCAAAGGCAGTTCCTGTTGCTCTGGTGTATTGCAATGAGCTGTGTGGAGAAGCAGAACAGAAATGCGTGGACAGAAGTGCAGCACTATCAGTGAGACTTTGCCATTGCCTGGTGGCTCAGATCACTTGAAGAAGAAGCCATATTTCAGTGGGTCCTCCTCTTCAACAGTGAAGGTGGCTGTACCGGTGTAAAAGGCTTCTCCCGAGACTTCCACGATGACAGCGTTGTAGTCCCCAAACCTGGCTTCCTGCAGAGGGATTAGGATCAGGACAGAGGTGACAGGAGGTTCTCTGCTCCCCCAGTCTCATGCTACCTGATACAGAGTCACCCCTCACCAAATGCTTGGCCCTGCCCAGGTACACCCCAAAGTGCACAGCAACCCTTTCACCACCTCATGTCGCCTGCACAAGCTCCCCACCCGCACAACTGCTGCTGCCCCTGCTCTGAGCTCACGAGGCCCTGCTGTGCTGACACAGAGTGGGTTTGTCTCAAAGGAGGCCAACAAGCTGGTGGCCACTTGCACCCGAAGACTGCGAGCTCCCTGGAGCTTGTCCAAACCTTCACAACCACATGCTGCCAGATGTCATGGGGCCAGGGCTGAGCCTGGAAACCCACATATGCAGATCCAGCTTCTGCATCTCCAAACAACACACTCAGCCTTTGAGCAGTGAAGAGGGGACTAAAACAGAAATCCACCCTCAGCTGCCACTGAGAATGGACCAGACTGATTTATCTACACTAGCATCAAGAGATATTTCTCACCCCAGTCCTTTCCTGAAGGCCGAGAGCAGATTTGAAGGGAAGTCATACAACAGAACACGGTCTTACTGTTACCTGTTTCTCTAATAAAAAATGTTGAAGCATGAGGATTGTGGGAAGCCAAGACTCTCAGGCACCTCCCTCCTTCCACACACCCTTCCCCAGGCACAGAAAGGCTTTTCTGCTTCTCCACTGAGCCAAGGCAACAGCACTTTTCCAGCAGTCCTCAAGACAGAAGGAAAGTCCAGCACAAGCCACTTGCCTTGACTGCCTTCCCGGTGAACAAGGAGCCCGTGGTGCTGCTCCGAAAGGTTCTGGTCTGATTCAGCTGGATGAGTCCCTTGTGGTACTGCAAGGCAATGCGAGCTGTCACACCCGAACCAGTTGGACTTCGGTCAACCTACATTCAGAAGAGAAGATGAACCAGCTCTAGTGTTTTGGGGTGTAACAGAAAACAGTACTGCTCTTTGCCACCTTTGTACTGCCTCTAGAGGAAACCTCTCTAGCCCAGGATTTTGTACAAACTGGGTACATCTAAAAATGAGAAGATAAATAAGCAGCTGTGAAGTCCTTTTAGACTGCGATCAGCTTTGGCTGAGAATGGTCTGGGTTGGAAGAGACCCTTAAAGGTCATCTGGTCCAACCCCTCTGCAGTGAGCAGGGACATCAACTTGCAGAGATGAATGATCAAAAGAGTGAGGCTATTTAGAGAGCACTTGAAAGCTTCCCAGCATCACAGCAAAAGGACTGAGAGGGGCAGAGGCCGCCTTCCCCATTCTCATGCATCAAGGGAGGATCAGTTCTTCTTATGCTCACCAAGAGAGCTGCTGCCCAGCCTGCATTGTAAAACCTCCAAAGACACAGTGCTGGCCAGCTTCTGAGGTGATCTGTCCCAGTGCTCCCACTGCTGGGAGCACCAAAACTTCCCCTGCTATGTATGTGACACTTTATCCACTGCGGACAAGGGCAGAAATTTACTCCCCGTCTTTTCTCTCTTGCTTTATCTCCAGCAACTGCTCCCTGGATTAAGGCTTTAAGGACATGCACTAGTTTGGGATCCTGCCTCAGCCCCTGAACTCCTTGTAAATTCCTACCTACGGAACATGGGTAGGGACCTTTTTACAACATCTAAGTTGTGTGGAAGTCTTTCTGTCATTAGGAACTAAACCAGCATAGGTTAAGTGGCACTTGGCTCTTTAGAGACATCCCTGTAGCAGAAGCAATCATCACTGCCCAAACCAAGAAGCAGAACCATCCCTCATCTCTGCAGCAGATGTAAGAAGGGAAAAAGGTGGTGCCTTGTGTGCCTGAGAAAAGCCCGTTTCTGTACCTGCTCATCTGCAAACACACAGATGTTGGTGGTGGGCTCCTCACTAAAGGCATCTTTCCCATCTGTCAGTATGGTGCCGTAGAGGAAAGCCAGGTCTTCACTTTCAGGGTGATGAAGCTTGAACTGGGAACAGCAGAGAGACGCACAGCAGCTGGGCAGTCAGCCATATGCACAGTACAGCTTCCTCAAGAGACCAGAGGAAGGAGACAAGGCCACGCTGCTGCGTTTCTGCCTCTGCTTCTCCAGTAACAGAGAGAAACGCAGTAGCAGGGAAGCAAGCTCCTTCTCACATCCTTGTAAGGCTGGAGGAGGACTCTGAAAGTCATGGGGCTGGAAGGATAGGACACTCTCCCTTCCCAAGTATCTCAGGGGAATAAAGAGCCTTGGTTTGGTGCAGTCACCCCGAAGGGAACACACCAGGGTGCTGCATTGCTCCGCCATACCTGCTTCTTCACTGCTTCTGTCACCATGCTCGCTGCCTTGACAAGGTCTCTGGTCTTTGAAGAGCACACATCAAGGCCCAGCTGCTCAGCACTCAGGAAGGCATAAAAAGTGCCACCATAGCCAATGTCGACCACCACCTTCCCGTGCTCAGGGATGTCAATGGCCAAGTCTGGGCAGAGAAAGACAGCATGGTGAGGAAGGAAACTGTGCTGAGCTATGGGCTGAACACGGAGTGAAGGAACCGAGCCAAGTGCAAGGTGGAAGACAGGGAGGGTGACTTCGGTGCTTCCATGCCAGAGAGCAGCACGTGCCACCTTATGCTATCCCTGACATCCTCCAAGGAACATCTGGACTGGGAGACATTTGCCCTTCAGCCAGGCCACCAGTCCCCACCCCTTGCATGGGCACCACCAACTCCCACCAACCCCCTCCCACCTCAAAACCCAGGGCAGGGGGTCGGGTCCCCACCGGTGGCGGCAGCGAAGGCGGGCACGCTGTGGAAGCGGACAGGGTTGCCGCTGCGGTGGCCATCCCAGGGCACAAAAGCAGTGACGGGCCCGCAGGGGCAGCGCAGGCGGACGGCGGTTTCGGGGCAGCGGGGAGCGGCCACCAGCCCGTAGTCGAGGGCGAAGCGGCCGAGGGCCAGGACGGCGTGGCCGCACATGGCGCTGTAGCCGGCACCGTGCAGGAAGAGAGCGGCCAAATCTACACCGGCGGCGGCCGCCCCGCCGCACACCACCACGGCCCCGTACATGCCGGCGTGGCCCCGCGGCTCGGCCAGATGCTTCCCCAGAGAAGCGAGTCCCAGCTCCCTGGGAGGACTGGACGTGTAG
>JAAGNO010019500.1:0-23048 GCA_033439905.1 Ceryle rudis
AATAAAGAATATGTACAAATATATACAAAACCAGTGTCAAACCCCCTTGATGGTAATTACATCACCATCATCACTGATGCTGTGGAGCAATCACGGGGGGAGTCCCAGACTGGGCCCCACAGCAGACAAGAGCTGTGTTCAGGAGCCGGATTCTGGTACTGGATTCAGTAACACACCGATGGGGATCAAAGGCAGAATGGACAGAGTCCTCCTTGGGTGCTCCGAGGAAAGAACCGAAAGAGGACCTGAGACAAGCCAAGCAAAACTGGCAAAGCGGACCAAAAGGGGAGAAGACCCCGAGAGCCCCTAGAGAGAGTGCAGGCAAGCTAGCAAACAAAACCTAAAACTAGCAAGCCAAACAAAACCAAAACTGTAGACCCTCCAGATCCCTCTGCTTTATACCGAATATGACGTGTATGGGATGGAATGCCTTGTTGGTCAGTTTAGGGTCACCTTTCCTGTCTGCTCCTCCCTGCAGGTGTGGCCTTTCACTTTTCTGCACCCCCCAATGTGGTACACAAGATCCAGCAGTGGCCTTGGTCTGCACCCAATCCTTGGTAGTAACTCTAAATGTGTGGTGTTATCACTGCCAGCAGCAGACACTGTCTGTGAAAACAGGCTGCTGACTTCAGACAGTGCAGTTAGTTAGAAGAACTGAACCGAAAAGTAAAATCACTGAACAGACTTAGTTCTGTTCTCACTCAAACCAGGATATGTTTCAGCATGGAGGAAACATCCTTGGACTGTTAATAGGGAATAACTCAGAAGGAACATTGTTAACATCTCCTTTACATTGCCTTTTTTAAAGAGTAACACAGATGTAGCAATATTCTTTCAATCATATTAAATTTTAAAACTCCTGGGAGCCATTTTAGTGGAGATTTGAGATACACTAAGCTTAGTTATTTACAAGGCATAATTTAAGTGGGATTGTCTGTGCTGTACAAGTGTTCCAGCTTTGGCCAGAGAGCTCAGTGGAAAGAATTCAGATGAAAGCATGAAAAAGTAAGCTGAGCTGCTACAGAGTGCTTACCATGGGCGATTTTCCATAGCCTATGGTACTTAATGATATTTGCTTTACAATATTTCTGCTCAAGTGAGAGTTTGCCACATTCATTTAACAGAAGATACCTCAATGCTAAGGGCACTAATACTAGAATGAGCCCAAAGTAAGCTGGGAATTCACTTAATAAATTATACCATTATTAAAGGTCAAGTTTTTCATTTTTGACAATCTGAAGAACTGCATTCCTAGAAGATGCAAAGTATTTCCCCTACTGAAATGGGAAATCAGCATTTCTCCCAGAGGTTTTCTTACAAGGACAGATACCTGACATTTATTGTTAAAAACAAACTAGATAGCAGTGCATCAGGGAATAAGTATGATCTGTGTCATTCTACATCTTCTCATTATCTCAATTTCTAGTCTGTTGGGACTAGAACACAAAAGGAGAGTTCAACAGCCAAAGGGAGGGGGAGGGACAAACAAAAAAAAACCTGCAACAAAAAACAACCAACCAACCATAAAACCTTAGGATTACTTATTACAAGACATGTTTTGCATGCATGTATTTCAGCTGGCAGGCTTCACCAGTAAAACCAACAGCAAAAGAGAGTAGACACAATCCACACAGACTTCCCTGTTAGGAGGTACACGTACAGTCTTGAAATGCCTCAGGGTAGAGTGAGTAACTGACAGTCACAATCTCCTGCTCTACCTGAGTGTCCTAGCATTGGGTAGAGGAAAATGTCACTAGTGTTTCTAGAACGGTGTTTAAGCTACGATGCTTCAAATAGGATTGAAGCATTCTGTGTTTCTAAGATAATAGAAAGTCTGCCAGACAAGGTATTTCACAGCTATAGATTGACAGTCCAGTTGACAGTTCATAGCAACATACCATTCAATAATGCCACTCTGAAAATCATCTTGGAAAGGAGCTGCAGTTTTATGGGGCAGACATAGTATACAACACCACTGAAACATCTTTTATCCACTGCTGCTCGGTCATTGAGGTGTCAGAAATGTTGAATGTCATCATTTTTATGATGACATAAGCCTCACAAAGTAACAAAGTTTTTATGAATTTGTCCATGTCTTGTCCATGTGTTATGGCTACCATTACCCAAAAAAACCCTTCTATTAAAACAATATGCAGGAATAATCCTTGCAGTCTATCGTCATCAGTGTTGGTACCATAATGCTCATAAAAGAGATACAAACAAGTGGCTGGCAGAATAATTACAAATGCTGTTATATATCAGCTATTTCTATATTTAAAAAAGTCCACAGGCAACCTTAACAGATGGATTTTCCAACTGTTTTGAATACCTAATTTCATATCTCCATTACATTCTTTATTACTTTTACTGAATTCTGGTAATATTCCTTGTTCGGCACTGGAAAAAAGCAATTCCCTCCACCTCTCTTTGTCCTTAGAAAAAGAAAAAGGTATTATGAATAGATGGCATGGCTCTGAAATCTTCTGTGAATGACAGAGAGAATTAAGTGTTTGACAGCACCCAGCATGTGAATCCACTAGAGTTCTGAATTCTCAATTTAAGTGGAAATCATAGTGATATTAATGCGAAGTGGCTTTTTCCACTGAAGAGAAGGGATTTGCCGATCTCTTTTCACAAGGGGAAAAATCCTCACTCAATTACTTATGTGTCTATAAGCTAAGGTTAGGCCAGATTTCAGAAGTTTAGCTAAATAAATTTAGGTCTGAGTTACAGGAGGTTCCCAACTTCAACTGCTTCAGCATCTTTGCATTGCATGTGCTTGCCCTTTCTATTAGTATAATATGTGCTTGAAGCTATTTCACATGCATTTGGTTGCTAATCCTTTGCAATCCTTACTGCATTTAATATCTGTAATGTGGAAGACACATTAACATCCTAACATCCTTGTGAGGACAGATGTCATGACATTTTTTTGTCTTGCAAAATGTTTATTTGCTTTTCCCCCCTTATATATCTTTTAACAAAGGACAATGGCAAAAGCAGTCACCCTAGGATCATGCTTTCAAAATTGCCCAGTGCTTACAAGTACTTTCTGTCAAGATCACTGCTTTAGAGCTTAGCTGAAAATGCTAGGAGACTACCTGAGGTCATTCATCCTCAAGCAAATATTTCACTGTTACTACACCTTCTTTATCCAAGTAGGACATATTTTTCTTTTACTGCAAACAAACTACTATGACAAACAGTTTTCCATGTCCAGCTGCTTTTGCTGCAAACTGCTCCACCAAAATCACATAGCATTTCAGAAAGATTAATTTCACAAAGAAAAAGTTACAGATATAAGGAACCAATTCAACCCATTAAAGCAAAAACTAGCTGACAGTCTAATTCCTTTACTTTCAAGAGAATAGGATTTGTGAAAGCTACTCAATAGCAACAACATAAAAAAAATAAAATAAAATAAAACAAAGCCCAGAAATTACCAAGCACCTTTCTTTTTTCTAATCTAGTAGAGACAATTCTAAATGCCAGTAAACTGGACTATCACATTCACAAACCTGACACATTGTCAGTTCCAAGTAATGAAGAGTCTAGAAATGGCAAGGTGAATTCACAGAAGAAATAGGACACATGGAGCCTTGATTTCCTTCATGCTTCACCAGTTTGGATTCTGTGTGATCTGTCCTGATAACGGACATTGATTTACTCTGTTTTATGGCAGAGCAAGTGGAAGATGAATCAGCCTCAAACCACAGAAGTTACTAATGTTGGACTCTGCACCATTCACACCAACAAAAGTTGCAGGCCTTGGATTGAAGAAAGATGTTGCCAGGTGAAATATATGGGGAGGTGGCAGGAGTGGGAAGAAACTCTTAGTTTAATCAATATTGCATTAATGTCCAGATGGCCCAAATGGATTGCTATGGCATTGCAATATACCACCTATAATTTCTGCTTTTTGAGAGATAAGACTTTTGGGAGGGAGAGGAGGAAAGTTGACAAGCTTTTCTGTGAGTGCTGAACCTTCCATCTTTAAATTGGGAGACAGTTGGCTTGCTTCTGAACCAGCTCACCTTTATAATGTCTCAATTCAATGCCTTATATAATGCCTGCAACTTTTTCGATCATTTTCTCTTCCTTCTGTGACCAAGGGTAATAATCTAACAAGCCAAGTCTTTCTGGAGGAAAATACCAATTGTACTTCAAAGTCTGTAATCTTGTCTGCGTTTCAAATAGCTGCATTTGCCAGCAGAAACACCCATGTTTTTAAGGTACATCTACTGCTGTTCTCTTCATGGTCTCTATAAACAATGACTTGCTAAGATGAAACTCATGAACTGATTCATTTCCAGGAGCATTTAGTATCAGCTTGTTACCTTATGTTCCCTGCCGTTTCCACCATCTCAGAGAGAATGGTTTGACCCTGCTCTGTGTATCCATCATGGATGGAACTCTCCAAAAAGTACTGTGGTCTATAGGAAATATGGCTCTGCAGTGATGCTGATGCATATGCTGATCACCTATACCACTGGCACTGACAGATCTGATTCAAAAAATTAGTACTTCATAGCATGAAATAACCAAGGGACCTTTTTAAATCTCAGGCTTCTTTACAGCTATTACATGCCTGGACTTACACTCACTAAGCACACACAGAGAATGGCAATGTGACTACTGTGCTAGAAGCAAGGCTAACTGTATCCATGGGGAATTTTTAACAGCTGCATTCAAGGGAATAGTGTATGAATTCACATCTGAGATTTTCCCTGTCTTTTATGTAACTCTTACCCAGTCAAACTTGAACTGAAAATAATATGACAAGCATTATCAGTGCAAATCTGTCCCATTTTCTCCTTCAGAAGATCAGAAGATATTGAGGACGTCTGACAGTTTGCCCTGTAAATAAATCAAATCAATTACTTTGTTTCTTTAAAAATAATAATAACTTGTAGAACTGTTTTTTAGAAGAGACATTCTTCTAACAGGAAGATTTTACTGTTACATGAATAGTTGATCTGAAGTTAATATGGATCAGTGAAAAAGAATTGAAGAATTGGCTGTAGGAAAGTATCTGTGGTTAATGACAGTAAGAAGCATTTACAACTCACTGGAAAACATGGATATTTTCCATATTTGAATCTGATATTTTTTTTTTTTTTATCAGCAAATCTGATTAACTGTAAAGAAACTAGTACAAAAAAATCAAGGGAGGGAGAAAACCTTAAGGAATTCCCTATATCTACAGCAGCATCTCATATTTTATAGGACTATTTCAGTGCTGTGCCTTTTTTCCTCTGTTTATACTGAATTTAAATGGCTCCTCTGAGTTGGGTGCCTCATTGCATTCACTACCTTGTATGATAAATTAGGGTCTACCTAGCTGGGAATTTACAGTCCAGAAGTCTCATTCAGCTTCAAGAGAAAGTAATGAATTTTAAACTAAAAGAGGGTAAAGTCAGACTAGATATAAGGAAGAATTTTTTTATGATGAGGGTGGTGAAACACAAGAACAAGAAGGTTGCCCAGAGAGGTGGTGGATGCCCAGTCTCTGAAGACATTGAAAGTCAGGTTGGATGGGGCTTTGAGCAACCTGATCTAGCTGAAGATGTCCCTGCTCACTGCAGGGGGAGTTGGACTACATGATATTTAAAGGTCCCTTCCAACCCAGACTTCTATGATTCTATGAATTTCACCCATGATCCATGCCAGTGTCCCCAAAAACTGAAGGGCTGAGATGCAAAGAGACATACAGAACCCAGTTCTCTCGGTCTACATCTAGTGCCCTATCCAGTAAACCAAGCACAAGATCTCTCATATTATGACAAATATATGCTCATATGCACTATTCATTATAATTAATATGCCATAATAAATGAGAGGTTGAAAAAAGAAAACTTTATATTTAAATGCTATAGATTTAAAAACTTTAAATTTAAAAGCTTTCTAATGACTTGTCAACCCAAGAGTTTTTTAAGCAGACAGTTCACCAGAATTTCCAGTAATTGAGCTGGGGATACCCATGTAAATAACTGCTTACAAAGAGGAATACTCAAGTCAGGCCAGCACAGTTGCACCAGATGATTACATCTTTACTTATAGGTGCCTCCAAAGAGTTTATTCAACATTTTACAAGAGAGATTGTACAAGGGGGGGGTGGGGGATTTTGTTCTCATCTTCAGCTGCTGGCAGTATAAATCAATGGATTTTCCACAATGTTGACAGAGATTCAGAAGTAACTTCATTCTTACTCAGTTATCTCCTCTGCCTGTTTGATTCCCCCCTCCACTTCTAGCTCTGTGAAAGGCAATCACTGAAGGCAAGGAATGAAGCCAAATATTTTAAGAAAAAGAAATCAGAAATGTTCTCAATGTGACTGATTTTTTCAGTGTTTTGTCTCTTAATAAAATATACAGATTTATTTATGTAAATTTTTTCCATAGTGTATGTAGTGAGACAGTTTTTCTGAGTAGAAGACTTATATTTTGTGGAAGATTAATAAACTATAAAGGAAAGTTGGATGTCCAACCCCTCCCATTTCTAAAAGAATGACCGCATCTCAGATCTCATTCATACCTATAAGAAACACTTTTTGTGTTCTTGTCTGCTACTGCCAGACAATTAGACTAGGGTCTTAACAAGAACTAAAATACATAAGCTCAGAAGGCTTTGTTCTTTATCTACGGGAATAAAAAAAAAAAAAGTATCAGATTTTTAATTTAAGTACAGATGCAAAAATTTCTTCTGCCACCTCTGAAAATGGTGATGAGTGCTGTGCAGCAGCACAGCATTATATCTGCAGAAAGATCCCAGCAGGACCTGAGCTCATTGCGTTCAGGGCACTCAGCAAGGAGTGCTTGAGTCATGGGTTCTTGGTCCTACTTGAAAGCTTAGTCAGTCATAGAAATAGAAAACGGGAGGAATGGCTTGAGTAGACTGGTTGCCAACATCCTATCCTCTCTGTGATTTAGGTTTCATCTGGCCTGACTGTATGATGTAGATGCCACATCTGGACTATACTCTGAAAAATTAAAAAGGAATTCATTGGTGCCACTAGTCTTACCTAATATTGAATAGTATCTTTATTAAGGTTTAATATATTGGAAATTCAAGGGAGAAGATGGCATGCAATGCTCCAATGTATTGAAATATGAAACATAACCAGGGCATTATTGTGATTATTTCAGTGTAATTGCTGAAGAATTGTTCCATTAGTCTCTGGCAATTTGTGAACAGCAAAAAAAAGAGCCATTATGAAGTGAACCAAAAATAATACTATCAAATGACCTACAAAGGAATATAGAAGAAAAATGGTGTGAATACAAGGTCAGCACTGGACAATAAGCATTGAATGTGTGTGGCTGCATTATGATTGCTCACATTTAAATACTTATTCATTTTAGGAATCATTCAGTCCTGTAAAACTATAACTCTTTTGCAACTTCTCTTATTTGAGCCATCCTTTATTCCTGTGTCCATGTGAATCCAAAAGGATTAATAAAGTTGATAAACAGCTTCTAGATCAGCTGAAATTCTCTGTGGACACAGACTTTCCTTGGGGCTTTACGGATTTCATGCATCATAAAGCTGAGTCCTGTAAGTACTTTGGGAGGCAACTGCTCATGATGCTGTAAGACTACTCCTCTGTACTTCCCCAGTTCACAGGGCAGTGTAAGGGGGCTGTGAAAAATAAAGATTATTCCTATTGCAATGTATTAAAAAATACAAACTTAAACAGCTCTTTGGAAGCTACTTCCTGGTTTGCTCTTGTAACAGCCCCTGAAACCTCTGATGGTCCTAAGAGGAGATCACATACGGGGTTGCATTTCGCCACCCTTTTAGGGCACATTATAAAGTTTCATATCTCTTGCTGCTCCAGTTTAAGTAAGCACTGCAGGCTAGGATTTTACTCCAGTAACAGCAGAGCCTGTATCAGGTTTGTAAGGTGGGAGAAGAGAAAGAGAAATGATGGAAATAATTTGGGACAGGAAGGAAGTGTTACATACTCCTGTAGGTTTGTGACCCTTTCAATTGTTTACTGAGGCCTGAAACAGTAGGATGATATTCATGGCTATTGCATCTCAAATAATTATTTCCAGGCTGAAAGAGCTCGTTGTTCCTAAAATGCCATCCTTGATCAACTGTAAATTCCAAGCCTGTTTTGCAAGGGTCACAGTAACATTCAGCAGCATTTTAAGGCCAGTGGCTTTGTGGAAGTCCTGCGCAGCACCACTTGTAATGATACAGTCAAGCACCGTTTGTCACTACTTTGCTGTGCAGAACTTCTGCGGCTCTTTTTGTCTTGATGGGCTTGTCATACCTGAGCAGTGTGACAGCCTCAAACATTTGTGAGTTTTGTTGTGAAATTTCAACTTTTTGACAGTGGAAGATGCTGATGCTGACAGGAATTGTGTTTATCTGAAGAGCACTCGGTCCAAGTGCTGTAGTTTTGGCAGCTCTGGCTTAAGGACCTCTGAATCTCAGTGCCATAGGGTGAATCCTAGGTGCATTCATTCCCCCCATGCACTCAATGCACATTAGCATCTGTTACACAGTGCTTCTTTCGAGCTCTTGTCCTGTGGAGAAGTCATTGTTAACTGTCAATGAAGAGCATTAATGATTTGCACTGATTGTATTTATTATTTGCTTTTTCCCATGTTGTGAATGTACAATATTTTGCTGAGCTTGTCAACTGCAGAAAAAAAATAAAAATGAAAGCAACCAAATCCCGAGCTGTTTCTTTTTTCACCCCAGTGTGGCACTAGTTATCTAAACAATGACAATAACAACAACAACATATCCCATTAAAAAGTCATTATATTCTTGCTGCAATTGCTGCATTTACAGAGAAAAGGAAAGGGAAAAGTAGGTCTCCCTCTGCACATTTCTCATCAATGAAATGTGATGACCAAAAGAAAAGAAAAGAAAAGAAAAGAAAAGAAAAGAAAAGAAAGAAAAAAGAAAAGAAAGAAAAGGAAAAAAAGGAAAAGGAAAGAAAAGGCCACACATTTATTGTATGAACAAACTAAAAAATTGCAGAGTTCAGCAGTCACTGTGGGTGCTCTAAAGCAGGTCACTCACACTGAAGTGCCTGTGTATGTGTTTACTGTTCCACTGGCACTCGGATTTGCTTAGCTTTTAAAAGGTCTTATATCTTAGTGTCCTTTGAAATTATGTCAAAATGTAGCAAAGTTAATCGGGTGACTGCCAATGTCATACCTACACCTACATGTAGGGGCCAGAAGATACAGCACCTGTTACATATCTAAGTACTGCCTAGGAAGAGAGTCCCACCTCAGTTGTACTGTACATGATAAATGTCTGAGCTCCAGAATACATTGAGTATCAGCAGTTAGGAATCATAGCATTTTTTTCAAACTAAAGCTATAGGAATCCAGGCATTCAGGAACTTCTTTACTGTGGTCTGAGCAGATGCTTAACAAATAAGGAGCTGAACTAAATTCTTCTGAAGAGTTAATTATTTTATCTTATTTTTAAACCACTGAAGTCATCAAGTTTATGCCAAGTTTCTACAAGCTATCTGTTTCAATGCTCATTGGTTTTGATATATATTATACTATGTAAACCAGCATGTAGAACCAGCCTCAGTGTGTTAGACTTATAAACAACACCTTCCCCAAGAACATAAATGAAGATTCACTTGAGGCATCACTCAGATATGCTGTTGAGTGACAGTTCAATGGCAGTTTCAAAACTGCCTTTTATTCCTCTTGCTCAGTGTTGGGATATCCCAGAAAACCACACCGCACTGGATCCAGCATGCACCTCTCTCTTTTTCTTAGCTGGCTGATGCTGTACATTGCCTTTAAGATGCACCCTCAGCTTTAGAAGTGATAGAAAAACTTTCAAGGAAGTCAGGAAGTAATTTTGGCAATATGAAACATTCAAAAAACGCGTGTCAAGATACAAAATAGATAAAATAAAATGTTCTTTTTGCTTGTAATCATGCAGGTGGAAAAGCAATAGAAGACTTTTTTAATTGTTTTCTCCCTTTCATTCTATTTTCTCATTTAGCGTCTGAGATTTTGTGCTCAGTCACAGAGAGTACTAGCCTTCTCACAAAAATTAGTCCTCTGACTGGAAGCTTTAAGAAGCTTCCAGGGTAATGGTGTCTGTTTGGGAGCTGGCAACAATGGCAAGCTCATACAGAGAGGTAAAACTGAGTTTAAAACAATTCTATTTTAAAGTTCTAATTAATGTGTGATGTGGAAATCTCTCTTTCTGTTTTCTTTTTTAAACTCAGAAATAGAAGCTATCCAGACATTGTAATAAAAATGTTTAGAGGCACAGAGGCACCTGAAGTGACTAGTCACCTGGGTGTTTTAGAGAAGGATGGCTGTACTAGAAAGCAAATCCATTGCTTCTAATTACTACTTCCTGTAGTATAAAATCAAGAAGCAATGAGGCAGAAATGGACAAAAAGATAAAGTTCTTATGCAATACATTGTTACTGTACAGACGACAAGAGCTACAGAGGATTTCTAGGGAATATAGACATATGTATGTTGGTAATATAGTTTTATGTTTCTTATTACTGGTAAAGGTGTATCATTGTTGGATAAATCAACAGGGTTAAGGGGGGAAGATGACAGAAGAAAGATCAGATGACACAGAGCATCATGTCAGGATAATAATTCAGAAGTATTCCTGTTAATCAGAATAAACAATTCCTGGAATAAGTAATATTATTTACTACAGTCATACTGCCCTTTAGACTCATAGTGTCTTCTGAACTGATATCATACATAGATTCATCACATTTCCACACAAATATCATATAACAGTGAGTGACCCATATTTACAAAATGCATGTTGGCATAATTTGCATAAAAAGCAACTTAATATTTTGCCCAAATCTATGTCCTGCAAGAGGTATTCATCCTATCCTTTCCAAAATAGTCACTGTTTGTTTAAACGCGTTGCCGCCTTTTTTTATGTTTGTATTTATTAACCCCATAGCACATTAGTAGTGTAATATAGAAGACAGGGAAGCTGTTCAGTTGAATGCGAAGCAGGTTTCTAGCTGCCAGTTACTATGCGTTGTACGCACAATGGAAAATCAGCATCAATAAGACAGAGCAAAGGCACTAGTTAAATCCTAACTGCAAACCAGGGGCTGAAGGGGACAACTGCATACTGATGACCTCCAGATGGACCTAGCAAATATTTATGATGTCACGCCAGCATGAAACACTGCTTTCTTTATTGGACAGATAAGGATTTATTGAGCCCTTTATCCACCACAGGTGTAGCTGACCCACAAAATATAAATATTTATCTTCCTAGCTACACAATGCCTCTGTGACACCAGGGGAAAGAAGCTGCTCCGAAGGCATTAATCCTTTTCTATTCTCTCGCCTTCCCAATCCCTTCCCCTGTTCCCGGCGAGGGGCTGCAGCCCAACCGCCCTCCGCCGGCGGGGCTCCCGAGCGGCGATGCTGACACCTGCCGGCGGCGGCGGGAACAGCGCGCTGCCGCCCGTCGAGGACCAGCCGGGGATACACCGCCGTCAGCAGTACCAAAGACACAAATCCTGTTCCATTCAGAAAAAAAAAAAAAAAAAAATATTTCAACGATATTCATTTTTTCCTAGTTGCTGCGTTGTGATTACATCAAAGGGAAGCAGGGAAAGGTCTGGTTTTTTGATCTCAGAGAACATGATTTATTCCCTCTCTTCTAATGCGGGAGAGTGTAGGCAGACTTTCTCTAGTACGGCTCAGTATCTCTCACAAGACTGCTCACTTTTCCAGGCAAATGGCTGTCTTTCATCAGGACTGCTATGTTCATCTTAGATTACCCACACTGGATCAGGCCTGGGGACTTGAGGAAGGGACAGCACTTGTTACGAACTAGCTTTCACATGAAACAGGACTCATCTTTAAACAGGATTAAAGTTAAAATGAAGTCAGTTTACATGTATGTAGGTAGGGAAATGGGTAGATCACAGTGTAGTATACATATAGTGCATATTCTACGGTCTTTAACAAACCTTTTACCAAAAGCAGCACTCTGAGACAGGACACTTAGGTGCCTCCACAACTTGAATCTCTCTTTTGTTTACCTCTGGTACCCAAGGCACACAATTTTAAAGGCACCTGTGCCCTCATTCCCTGTGAAACCCAGAGTAAATCTGGAGTCAATGACACCGTGCCTCTGAGGGGCCAGGCTGAGAACAGCTGTGCCTGTACAGACATTTGCATGGGCAACTTGAGAAAGGCTGGGTTTGCACAAGACAAAACTGTGGCCTGCACCATAGTTCTTATTACTATGTACGTTAGGTCCATGCATTAAACAAAAACTTCTATTATGTGCTTGATGTGCATAGGAGACTATTCCCCTTATACCCAAGAGCCTGAAATACCTTGCAAGAAAAACATGTTTTCATCATTTAAAAATCAACTAAGTAATACTCCTGCATGGGACTTCTGGCTTCTTCCAGCCTTGCTCTCTAAGTGCAATGTTTACAGAGCAGGAGGCAAGCAGACTCTGAATATAAATAAAATAAAGCAAAAAATACAAAACATCTTATGTATATATATTTAAGAATTAATAAATCTACAATATATTTAGTCTATATGCATGCAAATTGACAGAGCTAAGAATAGTAAACAGTTTTATAAAGTTTATTTATATTTTTTCATGTAAATGGGATCCTGGAACTATATTAATAATAAATGCATTTCTTGCTTCGTACATAAACATACTGTAATTTTGCAACATTCATGTGCTACCAAGAATAATAATTTACAGTCAGAGCACTCAGTTGACTACAGGGTTTTCTGGTTTTGCATTCCAAACGCCACCTCGACAGTAAATGTTTAATTAGTTAAGGTAAGTAATTAAGAAAATATTTTCTTTAAGCGTCTGGGCAGTGATCCAGTCCACCTGAAACTGAAACTTCTGTCTTCGGCGGACAGGATCGCCCTCCGGAGGCCGCAGGGGACGCTGCCTGCCGCCGTCACCCTCCCCCGCCCCGGTCCCGGCATCTGCCCCTGCCCGAGCGGGAAGACAAAGGAGGTCCTACCGCGGAAGAACGGGATGAGCTGGGGAGCCGGGATCCACCTGCTGCTTGCTTGCTTGCTGTTTAAATCATTTATTTGTATACGTGATTCTTTAACTTAAAAAACACCTCAAAAGGGAACATGATGCAGAGGCAGAACATTAAGGATTGAGATCTCTGATAACTGCTTAGAGTATTCACACATAATACAAGACTCCATGATTCCAAGTGTGTGATTCCTTAGTACCCAAGGATGAATTCCAATTTAATTTTAAAAAATGTATGATGATAAAAAATCATCTTGTTCCACAGAGGTTTTGCATCATGTTCTGTTTTGAGCTTACCAATGCACAGCATATAAATGTCATTATATAAAAATGGTGTTGTTTTAGTTATCAAGGACTTTTTCCACATGCACATATTCTAAGTAATTGCATATATCTTTTTAAATCAATTTTTCAAAGAGCTGAAATGTGGGTAAAGTTATTCAATGCCTATACACTGGAAAAAGAAGATCATGAAGAAGTAACCCAAAAATTAGCTATAATATTTAGTCAGTAGTCAAAAAATTTGCCTTTTTTTTTTAGAAAAGAATATATTTATTTTGGACAAAAGTTATTAATAACTAGAATTGCAATGGTCTGAATGTTTGATGGAAATAGTTCTTATCTCTAAAGCACAGATGCGTAACAGATGAGTTAGGTCCTCTCCAATGGGTCATAGTGAATCCAGAAAGGTGTAAACCTATACATGCAGTGTTGCCTTCTTATATGTGTTCTGTTCATTCCCTACATTTTGACTAACTCTACTGTAGATTTAAATAAAGATATTTTAAACACTTTTCTAGGAGATAAAATAAGAGTTCTGTATTTTGTCTGCTTACAGAAGGAGAAACAATCTGATTTTTTTTTCTCCTTTGCAGTAAGCTAGATGTGATGGACTATTTACATTGCCAGAGACTCTGTGGCATTGTATTTCTTAAATTCTTCTTCACTCAGACTCACATTAGCTTCCAGCTCACATACATGTATGTACCCATACACATATATGGATTTATTTTGTTTTAAACCTATCAGATGCCTTTTAGTTACCATGAAAAGATGCTCCACTAACTACAAACATACATGAAAAATATATTTGGGATGCCTGTTATATTTTACAATCAAAGGTGATTTTTTTGCCTGTGATCAAAAGAGCTGTAAGAAACCAAGTAGAAGAAACCTGTGAAAGAGATTAACCTTGCACTCAGGCACCTATTTCTTTTGTTTATTATGCAACATACCTGTGTAATGTGCAGTGAATTCTCTGCCTACTACATTATCTGTGACAGTTAATGCTTTCTTTAGAACTATGAACGGAACTAGCCTGAATTTTGTTTTGTTTTGCCAAAAATGCCATTTTGTTGATAATCAAGTACTTCAAATCTCAAGCATTCTGGGTTTAAAGCAATTACTAAGCCTAAATGAACCCTGAGACAACTGTGGTTCGATTGTCTCAGAGTAGGGGGTCTAATGTTTCCTGGCCCTGGATTTCACAGCCAGCACAACATGAGCCACCCCCTCACACCCCCAGTAGCTCCAGGTAACTAGATCTAGCACAATCCCTAAGGCTGCACCACAGAGGAAATCTTCCCTGTGCAGTGAGCCCAACTGGCTACACCAGCCTGGAGTCTGGGTGACACACCACAAGTAGACAGCATGGACAGTTAGGACACTTTATGCCTGTGCCAGATTTGGTTTGTGGTTTCATAGCAGGAAGCCTGGAAATGATCAGGACCTGCCTCCAGGGGAGCTGTTTAATTCTTCCCACTGGAAGGAAAACCACAAGCCAGAGCAAGACTTCTCAGCTCATAAGTGAGGGCACTTACCTGGGCTTTTTGTCAGGATCTGCTTGCATGTTTTATATCTAGTGGTTACAAGAGCAAGAACAGTTTATTCCTGTGTCTCAAGACACTGTAAGAGGAAAAATTACTGGATCCTTCAGTCCCATAGCTGACACTGGTTATGCCACTGCACAGGAGACCTGCACCTATGTCGTGCCTCCAGATGAGCAGATGCCAGAAAGTATCCTACTCACCATTACTTTAGAAGACTTCCAAAAGGGGAATCCTTATTCCTTTCCATAAAAAACCCACTTTTTACATAGTAAATAAATATTGATTCTTCCAGAGAAAGAGGCCAAGTAGCCCTCTAGTCCTGTCATCATGGCTCTTGCTGAGGAAAGAGAAGAGAGTTGCATCCTTCTAACACCAGAAATCAATCACTCCAAAATTTTCTATGGAGCAGGTAGGTATCCATCCCAATTCCCATGACAGTGCCAGGTAGTCATGTTCTTTTTTGTACCCAAAACCTGACATGATGACAAATAGATTCAACAAGGTGGACTGATCTACCACCCCAGCAATCAGAAAGAGCTGTCCTGACACTGCTGAACTGGTGCTGGAGAGATGGCCAAGATAAGCACAAACACTGAGAGGGGAAGACATCTATACCCTCTGTGGCTAGTCCTTGATCTTGGCTACCACATGATGCCTTGGGAAAGGCAGGAGCAGGAAGCAGAATGGAAAATATTCATTCCTCCCCCATATTTCACAGAATCACAGAATCATCAGAGTTGAAAGGGACCTCTAGAGACCATTTAGTCCAACCCCCGTGCTAAAGCAGGCTTGCCTAGAGCACATGACACAGGAATGTATCCAGGTGGGTTTTGAAAGTCAGCAGAGGAGAGTCCACAACACCCCTGGGCAGCCTTGTTCCAATGCTCCATCACCCTCACAGTAAAGAAGTTTTTCCTCATATTTAGATTAAACTTCTTTTGTTCCTCTTGCACCCACTACCCCTTGTCCTGTCACCGGGCAATAGTGAAAAGAGTCTGGCTCCATCCTCCTTGCACTCACCTCTTAGATATTTACAGACATTGACAAAATCCCCTCTCAGTCTTCTCCAGACTAAACGGCTCCAGGTGTCTCATCTTTCTGTATACATTTGCCCTTGTTGAACCTCATTAGGTTCCTCTCCACCCAACTCTCCAGCCTGTCCAGGTCATGCTGGACGATAGCTTTCTGATGTGTCAGTCACTCCTCCCAGTTTTGTATCATCAGTAAACTTGCTGAAGGTACACTCTGTCCCCTTTTCTAGGTCATTGATGAACATACTGAACAAGACAAGACCCAGTACTGACCCTGGGGAACATCACTTTTTACAGGCTCCAACTCAACCCTGCACCATTGATCATGACCTTCTGAGCTCTGTCACTCAACCAGCACCCAATCCACCTCACTGTCTACTCATCTAATTCACACTTCCTGAGCTTCCTAATGAGGATATTATGGGAGACAATGTCAAAAGCCTTGCTGAAGTCAGGGTAGATGACATACACTGCCCTCCCCTCATCTAACCATCCAGTTTTGACATCATAGAAGGCTATCAGATTGATCAAGCATGATTTCCCCCTGGTGAATCCATGTTGACCTCTCCCAGTAACTTTATTTTCTTCCATGAGTTTTGGGATGACAATCAGAATTATTTGTTCCATCACCTTTCCAGGGATAGAGGTGAGATTAACCAGTCTGTAGTTTCCTGGGTCATAATTTCATGGATAACTGATGAGGCATGTGCTGTAAATGCATTAAACCAAAAGGCAAGGTGGGTAGAATAATGCCTGTTCTGTTCTGCACAAGAGAAAAAGACAGCTGCTCAAACCAGAGATGCATATGGGCACAACTAGGAGCAAGAAAACCTAAATGGAAGAAAAGTAGGTACTTTAATGTTGTGGCAGCAATGGAGTATCTTTGATGATCTGAGTTCTGAATAGACGATTAAAATGGCAGCTGAGCTCCCAGCAATAAATTACTTTGTGTGTCTAGATATAAAGCACAAGCTCTGTAACTTGTCACCACAAAGAGGATAGAAGTCATAGGTTTAAAAAAGCAACATTGTTTTTAAAAGTTCAGTTTCAAGTATAATTTTGGTTTTATACAGAAATAAAAATATGATTTTAACACATTTCTTGTCATATGATTATTCATATGGCATAAAAGGGAGCAGAAGACTAAGTGGATATTAAGTTCTTTCATATATATATATAAAAAATGTAACTTGTCAGAGGATGAACTAATGTAGAATTAGTTCTTGAGGAAAGGATGTGTAAGGTCAATTTACCATACAAGACTCAAGTCTCCTTGAACAAGACAATAAAATCCTACTCACATGCTTAACTAAGATACTCTCTGGCCTCGTGAAAAGACTCTGAAAGCTTCTCTATAAACATTATTGGAGGAAAACATCAGAGGTCCAGTTTTCATTAAGTGCGTACTAAACTGACCATATAATACACAGGTAATATTTGCTTCCAAAAGGCAAGTAAGCATGGGTATTTATAAAATCAGATGCTGACAGAACTACCTATTGTTCCTTTCATAAAATGTGAACATTCAGGGGAGGTGTCTTCTGGGTATTAAAAGCATTAGAAAGTAGTGTAAGTTATTCCTTTATCTTTTTTTTCAGAATTAAAAACTATTGCTAGATGTTATTAAAAAACAAAACAAAAACAAAAACCAATAATAATAATAATAAAAAACACACACACGAAAAAAAAAAAAAGCCTCATCAAAACCTTTTCAGAGTTTCTCTGGCAACACTCAAATGGCCAGTGAGGAAAAAAAAATCAAATAGCTCCTCATATTATTTCCCTATAGCATCACCCTTCTTCTACAGTCTCCCCATGCTAGTCATGAACCTTAATTAATTTTAATTACTGACACTTTGAAGGATAGTTTAACACTCTGTATCCCCAATTTCCTCATCACCTTATTATTTCTTCCAATCATCCTTTAATTTCCAGGTGCCCTCAGGACTACTGAATAATTAAAAAGATTAACAGATACAAACACTAAGTGCTCTTAAAACCAATTTAAAAGTTTGAAACTTCTTTTTATACATAACTTTCTTGCTTCTTCACAACTTGGATGGAATATTGCAAGGAAGAGATCTGTCACTGCTGTCTAGAAACCTAGGACTCAAAAAACTTAATTCCCCAAATGTGAACAATTTCAGTCAACTGGTAGAAATATCAAGAGACAGGGGAAGAAATTAATTTCTCCTACCTTAGACCAAATCCTCATGGTCACATATTCATGCTGTTCCTCAGAATAACAGGATGAAGGAGTGATGTCAGGGATGCAAGGACAGGCAAGTCAGGTGAGCATCAGGACAGAACTGGGGCAACGATCTTAACTCTCCAGAGGATGCATCTGCTGTCTTAGCTGGAGCTCATTAAAAGTTATTTTCTTCTGTCCTACTCACCCTCCAAAAATAAAAGGAAGTAGATTATTCATTATGATCTCTCTATAGACTTGCTTGCCTCACAAAACTAAGACTGAATGTATAGCCTATCCATCCTAGGAGAAAAAATGTACTCAAAGCTGAAATCATACAATTTGAAAATGCAGCTGCAATGCCTCACTACAACTTTGATTCAAAGTTCTCCAATTTTCATTCCCCCTTACATGCCTGGGTTTCCAGCCAGATGCCTCTTCCATGATGCACAGTGTATCCCAGGAGAGTTACTGGTCTGCAGGAGAGCTACAGTTTAACTGGGAGTGTAAATGCGTAGGCAAAAAAGGGTACACAGCGAAGTAAAATTAAATCCCACAGTAACCCAGGGCAGCGCATCAAACAAAAATTCTTCATCTTCTCATCTAAAATATTTTAGTTTGGGGACTTTTAAAAAAAAAATTAACACATTTTTGAGCTATGCAGTTGCTTTCATTTAATATTTTGTTTTCCTTTACAAATTTACATTTTAATGGAAAAGGTTCCTTCACTGTTATCTTGTGTCTCTGTGCCACAGCCACTGTTGTGTAACTGAAGGCTGTTTGAATATAGTAAGGAAATCAGGACCAAAAATGAAGTTAGTTTTTTTTTGTTGTTCTGGAAGTGTCTGTGCAAACTATATGGTCTATTATAGCCATCTGCTCCTAGTGTGTATTCAGTAGTAGTATCTGTTTGCTTTACTGGATGAAATATACTTTTATTACCTTTACTACTTCTCAGTAGCACTGCAGAGTCCATTGTGTTACAGAGGAGTGATATGGGTTTTAATCCATCTTGCACACCACAAACAGAATTGCTAAGGCCCAGATAACTGTGTTGTTAGTAAACTGTGAATATGAAAGGATGTGTCGTGACTTTCATATTCTCAAGCTATGTGTGATATGATATGTGATGATAGTGATATAGACCACCAGGCTGGCCAGAAGCTAGAAAGAAATAAACATATCCTTGTTGCTTTCCCTAGGTGTGTTTCTGAATATTTATATCAAACTTAATGCAGAAAATTACATGTTTATATGGGCAGGAATAAAAAGGCAAAACTAAAGTTCTTCATTACTGCATTTTAAACAAATGTAAACTTATAATGTGTCAGCACATTTATAATTCCATCTTCCATCTGGCAGAGCAAGTTGATCAATAGGCAATAAAGGTGTCATCACTGAGAAAAAATATAATGAATCATTTTTCAGACAAACCACTTTATCATTCTTACCAACAAATTCACATATCCATGCAAAACTATATGTGATCAGATGTCCCATAAAACATATAACCTCAATGCTACTGGTGCCTTTTGATTTGACAGGTTTGCTTTGCCTCAATTTACATTGACATTATTTCTACATTAAAAATATCATTTGGATCACAATGACTTTACAAATACCTTAGTGAAATTGTTTTCATCAGAAAATCCCAACCCTCAAGCATCTATCAGGTCTCCCTTGTCATTTGAGTACATTTCAGTCCAAAGGATTTTTGGCTGTGTTACGCAACTAAAATCCAAGTGCTTTCCTGCATCAAAGATAAAACATTTCTGTTCACATTTCTTTTATTTCTGCTAACAAACTTGTCAATAATCTGGGCTGTTCAGGAGCACAATTTCTTTCTAGGTACACCCTACAAATTACAAAAGCATTGATTACAAACCTAAAGCACAATTTTGATGTGTACAGGTTATAAAGACCCTTACTTCTTTCAGTGGGTTTTAATAGTGTTTGTAATTTACATTGAAGTCCAGGAGACTGTATTTTCTTTCTCAAAAAAAATAGTATACAGATGCTTCCATCCACAAAGGCCTTGAGTTTATCACAGGGTATTCTGCTGCTGCTCTTATCTTCTGTTCTCGTTATGAATTTCCCCAACCCAGAGCACAAATTCTGACGTTCTCAGGCAAAATTACTTTGCCAAGGATAAAGGCAACTAGGAAGCCTCAGAGTTTTGTTAGAGATATCATGATAATCTCAGGAACCAAAAATTAATTCAGGCTTTGCCTATAACAGAGCAGATAAAACAACAGTCATGTTAAAGTTTGACATAATAGTGACAGACTAAATATGAAATAATTGCTGTAAAATAACATATATTTTTTCATAGTAATTCTGGTAAATAAGTAGTAACTCTGTGAGAAACAGTAGGATTAACATGGTTATTTACATTAGGGCTACCCCATTTTTTCTTTAACAAGTGCACAATTAAGTCCTGACATTACTGTAATAACATTTCCTCAGAAAATCAAGAATGAATTCTTCTTAATGAGAAGACAACATTAAAAACTTAGAGTGATAATCATAGAACCTACATTTCCTTTAAGCATATTTTCTGTTCTTGGATAAATAATTCACCAGGGGGATAACAGCAAAACTGGACTGTTACTAACTACATTGGTTTTGCTAACACAGGCATTCCAAAACTTTTTCCAAAGAAAATCTATTTCTTCCTGAACTCTGTTTGCTGGAGTCATCATCTGCGGTCCCAGGACCAGCCATAGGTTTCCCCCCACCATCCAGTCAAACTGAGTGTTGTCACTTTCTGATCAAGCTCATGAACATGGCATTAAACTTCCCTAACTTAGCATGTTTTGAGGTATCTCCATGTTATTTTCTTTTCTCACCACCATTAATCACTGTTGGGAAGATAAGGTGAGTGATAGGAGGAGATCCCGACTAAAACAATTCAATTATTCTTCTGACTGCTGCTAATAAATCTGAATATTTAATAACCCAATTATTGGGTCATTAAGGCATTGTTGTCATAAGTGACCAGTAAGTCTCCTGCACTGTGCAATAAATGAATTGTACAAGGTCTCATTTAACATACACAATTCAATTGTTAAACAATCCAGAAGTAATCATGTCAATAAAATTAGTTATGAAAAGATGCAAGTATATATGGGATGCTAGCATTGGGTTTCACCCCAGATGCACAAAATAGGATTTCTCATCTGAAACATCTGGCTGGCTAACCCAAAATTACAGAGCTGGTTTGAAGGCCCAGAAGTGAGAGATGAGAGGAGGCTGAAACAAATATTGATTGACAAGAATAAGATTTTATATTAACAAACAATTTTCAATAAAAAGACATGGTGAATTCTACCAAGCCTCATTATAGTGCAAAATGTTTTCCACTATTGATGCTTATTTGTTTATAGCTTTGGAGTAGAGTTCTGAGTCTTGTAGGAATTGGTGTCAAACTCATATTATTCACTGAAATCATGGCCAGGCAACACATGTCAGGAGAACTGGTGCTCTTGGACAAAGTCTTGCTAGAGAATATAACACTACTTCCTACACTATTCCTACATTTCATACCAGTATAATTCCCCTGGTCCCAATGTAATAAAAAAGTCTTTCTCAAAAAAAAAAAAAATAAAACTTCCTATTTGTAAATGTGATGATCTTCATATTTTGTATAATTTTCATTAAAACTTAGCCATAAAACAATGCTGACCATGCATTAAGGGTCATTCTTCAACATAGTTATTTCAAACCTGTAATTTTTCTGTACCATACATGTTCAGGTATTTTTTTAATTGTTTTGTTTAATGGCTAAATTACTCTTATATGAAGTCAATATTTAATTTATCAGGACAGGTGCCTTCTTGAAACACAAACTTGGAAAACATCTTCAATAAAAAAAAAAAAAATCTGCATATTGTGTTTTCATCTGATTAGTTTGAAATCTTTGTGCTTTTTTGCCAAGAAATCATTATTCATGTCTAATAAGGTCACTATCAGGAATGAGCCGTTAAAGTCTGAACACTTAAATCTGCTCGTGCAGTACAAGAATGCAGGACAATAAACCCCAATTTTTTCCTTGTACTACATGTCACAGAGTCATACACAAAATAGTAAAACTAGAGCTTTATTTCAGATTACTACATTGTGTTACAAATTCCCTCTCCCCTCAGTGTGGTCACAGAACTGATTATCTCTTGAGTCCTCTGCTAAAGCGGGGGCTATGCTCAAAGAGATGTAGTGGCACTATGTACACACTACAATAGGTTTAAAATGGATGAGTCTTTCAGGAACATAAAATTCTTGGAAAAATAGGGCATGATCTTTTCAGTCATGGAGAAACATAGGCAGAACCTTGTAATAGCTTGCTAATTACCCTGAGTAATTTGTGTTATCTATCTGCCGCTTGGTTTCCTGCAAAGTGCAAAAAAACTATTATGGGATTTTACTGAAACTAATTACTAGTATTTTATCATGAAGGCTGCTGAAGCATAATCCTCTCCCTTTCTTTCTGTGTTTCTCTCACACACTATGCCTCCCGCTCCTTCATCCTGAGTTTAAAATCTTGTGAAAATTCAAGGAGTACTTTAATCATCCAGTATTGTAATAGATCCTGCGGATAATTCAGCTTCCCACTATAATAATATGGAGCAATAGTACACCACAGCAATGTAAACTCTAGTAAGCTGCATACACCACTGCTTATTTGTTAATAGGGAACCTGCACCCCACAAAGTATGAGATATGCTATAAGGGTATCGCCTGCATCCCCACAGTAACTGGGTAGTTCAAGCTCCTGGATGACAAGCTGAGGGAAGGATAATTTGTTTCACTCTTTTCCCAACCAATTTAGGCATGCAGGAGCTCATAAGAATTTATTTTAAACACTGATGGCTTGGTGAATAAATGGTGACGGTGTACCCCAGTGTCACGGTTTAGGGTCAGGGTGGCCCCTTAGACCTAACAGACACTCTCTGTTAACCCCCCTCCCTCCCCAGAGGG
>JAAGNO010019504.1:0-17644 GCA_033439905.1 Ceryle rudis
AATACTGCATCCAGCTCTGGAGCCCTTAGCACAGGAAGGACATGGACCTGATGGAGCAGGTCCAGAGGAGGGCCACAGAGATCATCAGGGGGCTGGAGCACCTCTCCTACGAGACAGGCTGAGAGAGCTGGGATTGTTAAATTTGGAGAAGAAAAGGCTCTGGGGAGACCTAATAGCCACCTTCCAGTGCCTGAAGGGAGCTTATAAGAAGACTGGAGAGGGCCTGTTCACAAAGCGCTCTAGTGAAAGGACAAGGGGTAATGGTTTTAAATTAGAAAAGCGTGGATTTAGATTGGATGTAAGGAAGAAGTTCTTTACCATGAGGGTGGTGGAGCACTGGAACAAGTTACCCAGGGAGGTGGTTGAGGCCCCATCCCTGGAGACATTCAAGGTGGGGCTTGAGGAGGCTCTGAGCAACCTGCTCTAATTGAGGATGTCCCTGCTCTCAGCAGGGAGGTTGGACTAGATGACCTCTAGAGGTCCCTTCCAACCCAGACATTTCTATGGTTCTGTGATTCTGTATCTACCGAGCAACAGCTAGAATTCTGTCTGTAAAATCCTCATAAGATGATGGGTGAAGCTATGTCCAAAATGTCACGCATAGGCACTTCTAACAGGATGGGGAAGTTTTCTCCTCACGGTTGTACTCTTTTGCTGGCATTACTGGCTAATTCATGTAGATCTGATGAAATCAACCATTTAGTAACTGTATGGTTTGACATCCGCTAGAGACTGTTTGTAGAAGATACTCTATTAGGATTTCACATAAGATACCTTCTCTTGCAGGGATATTATTTGGGACTTACTAAAAATAAAATTAAAATATTTAAGGAATATGTTATTAAAACCAAAACTACAGAGGAAAAAAAAAGATAACTAAACTAAACAACCTCATTTTCCAGTCAGATTTTATTCATTTATTTATTTTGATTCTGGCACTAATCAGAGAAGAAAACCTGCTACATGCAGTGCAATTACTCATCTGGAAAACACCATAAAGTGCTCCATCCCATGAGGTGCTGACCACTTCCTGAAGGAGGCTGAGCAGTATCAGTCCCAACTACTATTGCCTTGGGATGTTCCTAAAGGAGCTGGATACTGCTTTCTGTCTATAAAATCTGAAAAATCTGAGTATTTCTAGTTGACTCTTACCAGAATCTCACTGGCCTCTGAAATCTCAGCTTGCATCCAGATCTGTATTCTGAAATATATATTTCTATCTGCATGAGCACACTAGTAGCCAAAAAAATTTTGCAAAGTCAAATAATGTAAAATTGCTGTATAAAATCAATACTTTAGCAACATTAGTAAATAAATATACTTCCAAATCCTGCCTTCAGACTTTCCACAGAGCACTTGACCATTTTTATTCAAATAAATTCTACTGAAGAAGGACTTCATGTCACACTTCAGAATAATAAATGCCAACGGTACATGGGAAGAAAGTAGATTCAAGTTTGGACTTGTGAAGCCCCCAGCAACATTCCAGACAAAAGCTTTCAGTCATCTCTTAAGGGAATTCACTCATGCTCACAAAGTTAAATGTCCTATTAAAACAGGAACTTTATACCTGAACACTGAAGTTCTCAAAGTAATGCTTTTCATGAAAAGACCATGAGTATAATACCCATATCTCTACCATTTAATAAAACTCCTAAGAAAGATCCACAGAAAGTCTTGCCGCGTATTTGTGCACCAGTGGTGTTTTCACATAAACTAATGGCACGCTTTTACATGTGTAGGAAGTCACTCCTCACTGAAGTGCATCCTAACCTTTCTTTGATATGAAGATAAACAACTACCAAGCAGCCAAATGTGACAGCAGCGGAAGGAGGGAACACAATGCTGCTGTCTCTTGCTATCAAGCTCCTATACAAAATGAGCCACCTCTCAATCACTGTTTTTCTTGCATGACTGGTAACAAATCTTTATTTTCTTTCTTTAACAGAACTTGCTCTGAAAAGTATAGATTGCATTGAAGTCAGAATGCTTCCTGAAGTTATGCTTCTCTGAGATATTTAGCTGGAGGGAGAAACCTAACATCTTATCTTTAAACATAAAAATTGTTACATCATTATTTACAAGAAATGATGACAAAATACCTTTTTACAATTTTTGTGTATAGGAATCAACTTTAATTTTACTTTAATTAAACAACTCAGAGACAATAATAAAGTTTTCAGTCGTCTCAATCCACAATTTTTTTAGTTTCTTTAAACAGACTGGATTTATCAAAATTTCCCAGACAAGTCACTTTACATCAACCCTTAATAATCCTTATAATTCCCTGCCTCTTTACCTCTGCTTTCTCCAGAGAAGGCAGTGACTTTGAAACACATCTTTTTTTCCACAAATCCAGTCCCTGGCCTGATTAACATACTGCAAATCATTTCATATCTTGTCATTTATAGTTTTCAGAACTGACATGACCATGGCAGCTTTGATGAATAACAGACTTAAAATCCACTACCCGTGGTTGTATAAATTAGATGGTTACAGTTGATGTACACAATCTGAGAATAAGCCACTTTTTTTAAATCATAATTATACAAGTTTGCATTTTGAGTAATATTATTTCCTTCAGAAACAAGCTGTTGATAAAGTAAATTTTTGTGAAAAGCTCCAGCACCTAGACAAGATGAGACAGTCATTACAGAGAAAGAAGAGCACACAGAGTCTTTAATGGTATGCATCTGTGTGTGCTGATGAAATTACAGAGTGAATAAAGGGAAAACCACAGAAAGAGGTTTAAAACATCAGGGAGGGAAGACACAGTAAATTAACTTGACAGTCTCAGTTCCAGAGTCTACAAAAAAGCACTGACATTATTTTGCTTCTCTGTAATGCCCAGTTACATTGTTGAGGGGCCACAGATACTACCTAGTCCTGAACTGAACATGCTGTTGTCACTAAATGTATCACTACTATACCAATCACCTGTGTGTAAATTGATGCAAATATAAATATGTATAACTAATTAATTTTTACTTATATTCAGTTGAGCTATTTTCCTGCTGCTATACACCAGAATTAGCAGCTCCATAGATGATCCATATTGCAATTTATGCCGCTAGGGAAGCACTCACACCTGATACAAGCACAAAAGAGTCTCGTCATGGAAAGGTCTGAGATTCTCATCTTTACAGATAAGGAGAGAAGCTGTAACTTGTGCTACATACAAAGGCATTGTAAGTGGAAGAAAGCATCTACTTTTATACTCAGAATCCTTAGCATGTGCACGTATGGGCAAAGCAATAGAGGAAACTAAATCCCTTTTTTTAAGGGTTTGTAACTGAGGATTCTTTGCTCTGGAGCAACACCAAGAAATTACCACCCGAGGAGCTGCCCTAGAAAGAACAAAACCAGAAACAGTAGCTAAAAGTCAACCTCATATTGACTGTCACTGTCCTTCACAAAATACATGTCAGTATGTTCTGACTGAGCCTTACATGCTTAAGGATTGACTTCAGTTAAAAAAAAACCCTGAACTATTATGGGGTGCTGAGTGTTTCTGAAATACTAGCAGAGACTTGTACCTATTTAAATATTAATATAGGCATTATTGGGTCTAAAATGTCTTAAATGCATTTCTGTGGCCTCCTGCCACAGTCCTTTAATAGGCAAATAAATTCTTAAGGATTAGTTAAAACATTCTGTGTTTTTATTTACATACTCAAAGACATTTCCTGCATTCTCATAAACATTAGTTAAAAACCAGAATGTTCATTAGAACATTTTCACTAGGATGCTAGTGACCTGGAGCTTAGTCAGTTAACTTGAAAGCTGCTTTCCCTCTAGTAGCAGATAAAGTCCTAAATATTCAGTGTCTGGAAATTTGTTTTTATGTTACATTTATTATTGAGACTACTCTTACATAAAAGGCTGTAATAATCATTGCTGGGACTCAGGATTTCTTAGTAATTGCTTCTAATTTTTATTTTTTAGGTTTTTTGAGATTTCACACTTTGATTACCAGATATGAAGACCCCTGCAGAAAACTGAAAGGTACCAACTCACTGAGCCTGGATCTTGGAAAATCTAACTGGAAGACACTGGGGAGCCAGTTATTACCCCCTGATGCTGGGAGGTGGTCTCCCCTAGCTCTGACCCTAGCACTACTAGCCTCTCTGGTCTTAGCAATTGGACTTCAGAATACCAAAGATGAAGTTCACTCCTCACCTTTTGTATCTCTCTTGGCTAAGGGGAAAACCAGGCTGGATGAGGCTCTGAGCAACCTGGTCTAGTGGGAGGTGTCCCTACCCATGACAGGGGGCTTGGAACTAGATGACCTTTAAGGTCCCTTCCAACTCAAGCCATTCTGATTCTATGATTTTATGATAAAAGACTGTTTTCACATTCAGAGTTTTGCTCCACAAAACTAGGATTTGTCTCTCTTGCACTCATTTATGGCATTATCATAAAGTCCATGGCTCCCAGCACAGTACTAGAGTGCCCCGAGCAGGGCTGTAAGGCTTCTTCCTGAGGAGGGCTGCAGTCACAAATCTTCTAGAATTATGAAAGGTGTGTCAGATGACAGATAACTTGAAAAGGACAAACAGTTCTGACCTGCACAGTGTGGAACAAAGAGGAGCTGAGAAATGCTGAACAAGTCATCCAGTTTCATTTCTGCAAGAATTCAAACCCACTGTTGATAAATACCCATAAAATAATCAGGGCAGCAGTAGCAACCAATACGGATTTGTCACAATAAAAATCTTGTCAAATCTATTTAATTTCCTTCTACAAACAGGCTATGTACAGAAGAACCAGTGGCTGTGATTTAGCTTGGCTTTTCTAAGGTGTCTGGCACTTCTTCAAGGTAGGAAAATGCCATCTAGAAGAAATTGCTGTAAAGGATGTTCAAAATTGGTTCAAAAATATACTCAGTAGTTCACTGGCTGGATTTTGGTATCTCTTGAGTGAGATCTGCAAGATCCTTCTGATCATAAATTCCAGCTTATGTTTTCACGCAAGAAGTAGGTGATGGGATACAGAGATGATATTCACAGGTAACACCAAGCTGGGAAAGGCAACAGGAATGTTGGAGGGAAGAATTAGGGTTCAAAAAAAAGATATTGACAGTTTGGGGAAGTCAGAAATGGCAAGATGAACTGTAACAGGGATTGGTGCGATATCCTACTTTTATGACAGAGTAACCACCTGCACAAACACAGGCTGAGTAAGTGATGGGGAAGCAGTAATTACACAAGGAATCTAGAGCACTGTCAGTGGATCTCATTTAATGTGAGACATCAAAGGGGTGAACTTAACAAAAAATAAGCAAGTATTGTATGAGTAGGCATAAAGCAGAAGGTAGTCTGCAAATCACATCAGTAACTAACATTCAGCCAGAGCACTGCATCCACTTCAGGACGCAGGTCCATGTGAAGACCATCCAGAGAAGACAGTGAGTGACCAGCACTCTAGAAAACACAGCCAGAGAGGGAAGATTCCAGACAATCATGGTGCTGTTTTGCCAAAAAAAAAAAAAAAAAGGATGACAGTGTCTAAATAGAGATTAAGTACAGAAGAGAATAAAAGTGTTCCTGTGTGCACTGTGAACTAGACAGTAGGTAGTGGGCCAAAGTTGTAGCATGGGAGATTGATATTACACTTCACAGAAGAATTTCCACTGGAAGGAATAATTAAGACCATTTACTTAGAGACTGCAGAATCTCCACCACTGGAGACGCGCACTGGGACACACTGAATGAAGTCCCTGTGCTCTTTCAAAGTGTTCAGTTCCCTAATCTAGGACTTCTCAGAGTGCACAAGCCTTTCTATGTTTATTGACTTCTTTCTTCCATAGTGCCTAGTTATAATAGACACAGCAGTAGCTTTCCTTCAAAATATTTTTGCTGTCATACAGTAAACTTTGAGAAGCTGTTGTTTACCAAGGAAATTGTTACCATTCATACAAACAGTTCGCAGCAGTTTCTGCATGAATAAACCTCACACTGTGGCTTCTCACCAAAGAAATGTAAATATTCAAGTGCAGTCCGAAATACACATATATTCAGAATTCAGAATGAGAAAGAAGGAATACTTTCTTGCACCTGGCTGGACTCCATTCTGGAGAACTGCACCAAGGAGTGTTAGCCCTTAATTGTAAAAATATTTCTGAAAATCCTACTTCTAGCTCTGGACTGCAGAAAGCATAATTTAAAAACATAGTTTTCTGTCACCAAAATTATATCTGGAAAGCATCTTCATAGAATCATAGAATTGCTAGGGTTGGAAGGAACATTAAAGATCATCTAGTTCCAACCCCCCTGCCAATGGCAGGGACACCTCCCTGTAGAGCAGGTTGTTCAGAGCCCCATCCAGCCTGGCCTTAAAAACTTCCAAGGTTTGATCAGCTTGATCAGTGTGCAGCTGTGAGTCTAACAGAGTAGGAGCAATGTTAAGTATTGACACTTAAAAATCTTTATGGAAATACTATCACCAATATGGCAAAAAAAAAACCCCAAATAACAAAACCCACCATTCATCAAATGCCTAGATAACATCAAATATATATTTGGGTTTCAGGCTGTTGATTTAAAGGTTGGGGCTCATAATTTTCTTAGATCATAAGAGAATTATTCTTAAATAATGAAAATTACCCTTAAATAATGAAATATGCTGCAACTACTTCAAAGCATCTTGCATACTCTGAAACACCTTGGTTTCCATCAACCTTAGATTTGCCCCTTGAATCATCTCGGTATTAATGTCTTAATAGGATGCTGGAGGTCAAGCCATGACTCTCTAATAAGGAAAATATCAGAATGATCACCTGGTAGTTAAGTACGTCCTTTAAAAGTAGAAAATCCTTCTCTTGAATGACAACATTATCATTACCATCATAAGGTAGACATACAAAACATGTTTCTTTACAGCTTCACTTTTTCATTTCCATACCACAGTAGCCAGCAGTTACCTTTACGTGGAAGTATCACAACCACTTCCAAGTTCTGAAACAATGAAGTTTCTTACTTTTGTGAAATGTAATTTTAAGGTGTAAAACCTATGATTTATAATCACCTTACAGTTAAGGCACGAGGCAAATTAGTCTATTGCTTTGTGTCCATGCAACCAGGCTACTAGATACAAAACGATACAGAATTTTAGTGGAAACATGGGGAAAAAATGTTTTCAAACCCTCAGGATAGTTCAGTTAATAAACCACGTCCTGCCTAGCTACACTCATTCTTCCCAAAGCAAGTAGGGGTGAGAGGGAATGAATGTTTAAATGTGGAAGGCATTTTTAAATGTCTGTATCAATTGATCCTTGTTAACACAGCACAGCAAGAGGGACACATGTTAACACAACTCCCTTAAAATCTGCTAAATCTGAGCTGTCCTCACCACCTCTACCTCAAGTTGGAGGCAATGCAACACAGGGACGCAGCAATCCTTTCGCATTTGGCAGTGAGACTGCAGCCAAACATGTAAACTGTTCATTAATATTTCCAAAAACACAGGGCAAGCACAGCTTGTGATGCAGGGTTCATCTGGTACAGAACTTCTGGAAAAAGAAACCACTTGTGCTGAGATTGCAAACGTAGCTTTACTAATTGTAAAGAATCTGAGGGGGATAAAAGGGAAAACCAGCAAAATAGTTGTGAAAAATGATGAATGCCATCCACAGATTTTAAAAAAGACATTACCTCTCTTTTAGCCAAAAAGCAACTGTACAAAAGCTGATGTTAACCATTACCCATTTTCCATTGAAACCATTCTATACTGGCTCAAACACTTTAAAACTATATATACATGCAACCTTTCAGCAGCTCACCCTCCCCCTTTCTGTGTTACTGCCTGCTCTTCTGGTGAAAATAAGCTGGTTGTGTCCTCTAAGCAGCCTACTCAATGTGATGCCCAATCCATAGTGAGTGATCAAGGATTTGGGGAAAAAAAAGATCCACTGCTTCTCTTAACAAGAAACAGAAGATGCACTGTTATTTGATACCCAGACTAATAAAAGTAATTAAATATCCCTCTTCACTCAATACTATTTTTTATTTGGCATTCTCCTAAAATCTAAAATACTCCGTGGTGAAACCGGAGCACAGACATGAACTGGTACTACCCTATCATCGCAGGGGAACGGCAAAATTTTATCCATTGCAATTACTGTGTCTTTAAAGGAAAGCAGGAAAGTCAGAGTCAAAAATACAGCAACTCTCAAAGTGCATTAGCTGCTATTCTTCTGGAATTAATAATTACTGGACAAGAAATGTTGCCAAGCAAGTGACCTATTCAGATAGATTCTGAGAAGGCGATTACTGATGAAATAAATATTTTAATTTTGCAGCTCTCTAAAAGACCAGTAAGCTTCTGTTACAATATACCAGAGGATACTGACCCTACCAAGTATTTGTGCCAGATAAAGTTTACGTATGGTAACACTTGAGCTATTCCAAAGCTTATTGCCTGTTTATTGACCAGCTTATACACAACAGAAGTGTAGGACAAAATCATATATTAAATTACTAGCATACTCAAGAACTTCAGTGAAGACACAGGAGAATTCAAAACATATGAAGGTGCTTTCCTTGACTATGGACTATATTAAATAAGAAGATGTATTAGTTACAACTGGGAATTGCTGTAGACAGATATCTGCCACGGACATACATTTAACATTAGAACATTTACAGTGCACACAAGGGCCTAATCCAGAAATTCTCACTGCGCTGGGATGCACAGACACATTAGGAAACCTGTTTTGGCTCTTTCATTATGAAAGCCAGCCCTTATCCTGATTAGAACACCTTCCAAGCTTTAAGTTATGCCACTAAGTAAATAACAGAGTAGCACAGCTTGTTATCTGGGATGGAGAAACAGTAATACACAGCCCTGGTGCTCTAGCAGGTATTTGTTAACACCAGACCAGTTCTCTAACAGTGAGTTTTACCTAGATTTCAAGATTCACATCTAGGCTGTCTATTTGTTTCCAAAAATAAACAAGAGTTTATAGTAACATGCTAATTCACAGCAACTGAGACCAATCACGTCAGTTTTGAAAGAGATGACGATGATGATGATGATGGGGATGAAAGGACCCACAGACAGACTTATCTGTATAAACTCCAGAAAGAAAGAGAACTGTTAGAAGATGTGTAGAAATTTAACTGCATTTTACATTACATATGGTAATTTAAACTGGTTTATCTTCTAAGTATTTTCCATCTCTCTTCAATCTCCAGTCTCTATGTGTTTGGTCAGATTCTTTTACTGATGCTAGATGCCCATTTCCGTTTGCAAACATCTCTGTAAGTACAAGGCTGTGATTCCACTCTGAAACAGGCAGAGTCACAGAGAGTTCCCACGGAATCACTTTAACATTGGCTGCGAGTCCTTTAAAAGACAGTAAGGGTGGCTCAGGGGAATGAGATGTGAACAAATTGTATTTCAGCTGAGCAAAGCACGTTAGAAGATAATTAGAGTCAGAAAATAATTCTTGATCTAGTATTTAATTTCCACTGAAAGACAATCACTTCCATTTTGGTGTTGATTGTGGACAGAGTGGTGATGGTACTGACGTGTGGTTTGGCACAACGTAGCTGTACTAGAAATAGAAAGAAGGATGCCTTTTGGTATTATATATGATTCAATGTGCTTAGTTTAGAATTGACTAACTAACAGCAAAGATGAGCAATTACCAATATTTTTCTTTTGTATTCACACTGAAAGCAGTTGAGATGGTTTCATAGTAATTTCCAAAATGCTTAGAACATTGGTAAGATAGGACTCTTTCTTCTCAGTGTTTCAACCAAAACTCATTTATAGTTCTAAGAGTTAAATTAATCATGACATTTAGTTTCTCCTTTGATGGCATCAAGAATGATGGATAAGAATAGAATAAATAGCATTTTAGGCAAGACGCTTCATATTAGATCCTGCCATAGATAACTCTTGCCTTATTGCATTGGACAAAATAGTAACCAGCCATGTTCTATAAATTACAAGCCACAAGATCAGGATAAAACTTCCTTCTCACCAAAATACTCTTATAATTGCTGAGATGTTCAAGTAGTACTGTGACAAGAGCCAAACCAGCACCCAGACAGGCTGAGTATCCTGTTAGGTAGCATCATAACTGAGAAGATACCACTATGATTAAAACAGGTTTATGTTCAGAGTGAAGCAATGTCCAGACTAAGAAAGTATGACAAAATTGCAAGCTGGGTCTTCAAAACAGGTGTAGCTTTTAAAAGCAAGAATTCCTGAGGCGTACTGCACACAAATCTTCATCTTCATGCAGCACACAAAGCATCAATTCTATCTGCAGCTGTTTTAGGCAGAAAAACTAACCCTGTGGTTTGGATACTATTGCAAGTATAATCTGACCCCATTTTAAACTGGATTTTATCCAGTGTTCCTGGAATACACCAAGGATACTCTCTGATGAGTTCTAAACTGATTTTCATAGACTAGATTGAACATTCTTCAAATGCCTTCCTTAATTTCCCAGTAACTAACATAAACTGTTTCCATCAAGAGAATGTTTTATTCTAGTAAAGAAATCCAAAGCTTTTAATTTAGTCAGTTCACCTTCTTCCTGCATGTGCTGCATCTTCTCTCTGTTCCCAGCTCCCTTTCCAAATGAAAGCAGAACTTGAGTCACAGAAGGGCTCAACATGTTGACCAAGCTAACCGTAAGAACTTTCCATCTTACCAAATGTAGATTTATGCAGTAAAAGCTGCTGTCCCCAGACAATAGGACCTTTGACATTTTTAAGTTAAGCTTTCCAATTTAGCTATTATCACTTGGAGAAAGTTTAGATTTTTTTCTTTAAAATGAGGACTGCGAACATGCTGAAGAAATCACTGAAAATATTTTCCTAGATAATTACCACTGATTTTAAGAGGAGCTACTTAAACTCCATTGTGGTGGATAATCCCCTCAGCAACTTACATACCTGCGTGAAAAAAACCAAACATCCTGGTTTTGACTTAGTCAGATTTATACACACTTAAACATTGATTTGTTGAAACAGGAACTAATGAACATGTACAATACCTGAAAGAATTTGGTATTTCTTCCTCGTTAATTTTGCTCACACTTTCCCTGTGCTCCCATTCTGAACAGGAACCCAGTCCCCTCTGCACTACGATAAAAGACTGTGCCTTACCAAAACACTTCATGTAGCCACCACCCTCAATAAAGAAGTCCCCTGGTTATGCTTCAAAGATCTGATTCAAACCCTCTTTCTTCCTATACAGATTTGATGCAAAGGAGAATGCAGTTAGGCACAGCCATCTTGTTCTCTGCACAACAGGAAAGGAGAAGACAAACCACGGGTCACTCATCCCACCCCATTCCCCAAGGTGAGTTGCAGTATCCAAAGGAATTCTGTAATTCCAGCTTCTGCCAGTCAGGACACTAAATAAATAAATAAACGCTGCAGAATGACCTTATTGAAAACCCTCCAAATTTCAGTGCAGCAACAATCTCTTAATGTTGTTTGAACACGAACCAGAGATTGAATGTTCTGCAGTAAAATTTCTGTCAGTGACGCTAACAAAAATATTAAATTTCAGCAATATGCTGACTTTTTAAAAATTTACATCTGTTTATATTTAGGTTCTTCATGTGACTATATTCAACAACAATGAAAGGATGAGAGCATTCCTTCCCCTCAAATCCCTCCAAAACTGGTGGGTGACTACCAAGCTTATTAAATTGAAAATTTAGCAGTGAAGGATATCAAATCATGCAGTCCTTGTCTGGGGGAAACACTGAGAATAATGAGAAGAACCTGAACCTCTAGTCATTAAAATCATTTGACAGGAGTAAGCATTGCTGGATTTGGCACTGGATCTGTATGGGATCCTAGACTGTCACTCAGTATCTCTCCATCCTTCTGAAACTTGCCTGATGCCAGGACTTCACCAACTACACTATGTTGTATTGCAGTTTGAAGTGTGTAAAAGCAGAATCTTGCCAGAGTTTGGTTTCACATGTGAATGACAGAAATCTTAAAGCACAGGGATGAAAACAGTAAAGTACCTATCTGCTCTGCTCTACTCACCCCAACATGTGATACCATATCACTGAAGTGGTTGCCATCCTTAGTGCTCCCACAGCACTAGCACTGGAGGTATAGCAAAACAGGCCAACCAGAGCAGCTATACAACACTTAATTACCTTCTGTACGTAATTTCTGGTTTACTATTGAAATTCAGACCAACCTGCTTTCAGCGAGCCCCACACCGAAGGCAGATGCAGTTTTCTAGTAGGATTTATACACTCCGGCCATGATTACCAACAGTCCTGTTGCCGAGTTTTTCGAGAGTTCCTTGTCAACCATCTGAACATTCATAGCTGGCAAAGGAAAACTAGAAAGCCTCAACCTTGGAATGCTGGGTTGTCACTGCTGCAACCTATTTAAATGGATAAGTGAATATTTTTGTTCTAAAGTGAAATTTTAAAGAAGCATTTAATGTCATTGCAAAGGGAGACGAACAGTTTCCCAGCAGTTTCAGGTCACAGACAAGACTCTATTGCAAAGAGTGCTTGAACTAGGAGATAAAGAAGAGATGTGGACAGACACAGCACATTAGGTCTTCCAGGGAACAAATGAGAACTGTAAACATCGCCGGTCATTCCTGTTAAGCAATTTGTATTGTCTTACTTAGAGCTACCGATCTCTTATTTCTCACACTTATTTTTGTGGGCAATTCCCACTGAATACCATAAAATCAGGACTTAATCTACAGAGCTTTTAAACATAACATGTCTTTTAGATATGTGCCACTGAAGAAATGACATTTTAGTTGTAGGACAAATAGCAGTAACACCAAGCAGTTTATATTTATTTGGTAGGATGCATGAACTTTTTGTGATGTGTAACAGCTTTCATAATGCTGGTCTAATATACGAATAATACTAGAGCCTCCCATACTGTGAGCATATACAGTGGATTTCACGGACAAGACACCTGCAAAACCTCAAAATGTATTTTATTTTAAATGGTGCATTGAGCACCATATGGGCAGAAAAAGCAGACACAATCAACAACATACACTTTTGTGGGACCTAGCATTTGCTCAACATCTAGGCTGTTTTAACTAGGTTAGATGAGAAGCACAGATTTATTTTAGAGATTATTTAGAAATAGTCTCATGTTCATTAGCCTTAGTTTTCACACTTTATGCTTCTTCCAGGGATGTTGTTACATGATTCTCTATGAGTGATGAAGTCAGCTTCAGAGGTTTCTATCGTATCACCACTTTCTCCCCTGCCACTTGTCACTTGTGGGACTAAGTATCAAGAAATGGGCTCATCTTAGTTTGTTTGCACTCCCTAAGCCAATGAACTGTGTGGTCATTCTTCACTGAACAAGAATGGGTAAAAAACCTTACAACAGGCCAAAGACTGGGAGTTTTTACTGTCTGCTTAATGTGGAGTAACCTGCTCCTTCAGAAAGTAAGACAATTACTCGAGGAAAACATCTTTTATAAAACTATGGAAACCTTCAGCCATCAGTCATTCTTTACCAGGAAATACAAAACGAAGTAAGGTGACATTACTTCAGGATCATGGTTGTGACCCTTATCTCTTCCCTCAGCCTCAGAAAGGTAATTTTAAGTTTAAAACATTCACAACCATGCTATTGGCTCTAACAATCAGTGTTGATGGCTTTGGTATTTAGCAGAGCCTGCCTGCCTTCCTAGATTTCAATTTTAGACACTGTATACTGTGGGACTGCCCTCTCTGGATGATAAGCTGAGGTGGCCATGCTTAGCCAGTGCATAACCATAGGAAAAGACATAAAATAAGCAAATGAAATGGCAGCAAGGCTTATTATCTTTAGTTTTTGCTGGTTCCCTCTCTGTAAGGCCAAATGAGACTTTCTGAAGGGAAGTCAGAAGAGAGCACTGCGCTTTCGAGATGTCAACTACCAATAAGTAGCATCAGACGATGACATTTTCATGCAAGTCATGACTCTTACTATTGCATTTACTGAAATTCAGAAACTCTGAAGATCAAAAATATTTCCAGTCAGCCAGTCAGAAAGCCTGTGGATATTTTTTGAGACATTTGACAGTGTAGGTGAGTCACAGATTGGGAGTTCTGGTTTTTTATGCTAGCCTGTAGACCTCACATCTGGATACTGGGACCAGTCAACATAAAATCCTTAAATAAAGAGCACCCTGATTTATTTGCTTTTTCATTGTTAAGCTTCGATTCTGCAATCACCTTTATACATGCTCACGTCTAGAACATGAACAGTGCCTCATTTATTTGGCCTATTTACCTGACTATAGTGACATGTAGAGGAGGGTAATATGAAACATTTACTTTCAGTGGCTTTGTTTTGGTTGTTGGGATGATGGAAGGCTCAGCTTTCTTCTCCTTTCTCTTTAGTAGATTACTGTAGAAATTGCAACTAAGTGACAGCACAGTGTCTGAGATTGCTCTTTGCCTATTTCCATTTACTAAAGCTCACAGAGATCAAGTCGATTGTCCAAGGTCACACAGGGGCAAACTGCCCCATAATATTACAGCTCTGACTCCAATCCCTCACTTTCCAGAAGTTCTCTTTGCTGAATCCCACAGCAAAGTTAAATTTTCCTCCCCGAAAGCTTGCTCAATTGCTCCCCAATTCTTCTGTTTTACATCACTTCATTGTTTTTCTAGACCTTGAAAACAATATATGACTCAGTGACCTTCATTTGCTCCTATTGTATTTCTCAATAATAAGAATTACTGCATAATTAAACCACATCTTTGAATATTTATTTAGTTTCTTTTCTTTAAGAGCTGCCTCTTTGCAAAAGCCTTTGGCAGCCTGAGTATAAACTGGTTTTCTCTACCAGTCAATTCCTTTTGAAAAAACAATGGTAGTTTTTTTCTTACACTGAATTTGGTTTCTGTAGTTGTGGACTAGTTTGATTTGGACTTGATAATCTTAAGAGTCTTTCCCAACCTAAATGATTCTATGATTGTGGAAGGCTCTGCTGGGATTAGCAACCAACTTCTGCACCAGAAAGAACAGGGGCTCTAACCTGTGCTTAAAAATTAACTGTTTTATAGGGCCCTTGAAAGGATACCTACATCAAAAGACTTCATGAGCACTCACTGGCAAGACAGGCATTCTGCAAAATGGTTACTGCATGCAGTTTATTTTCTTAAACTGTGAGCCCATCATCACTCATATGGAGGTCACTGGTTTCACAGAAGTTTCTACTTTATTTGAACTGATTCCTTTGAAGAAAATATAAATGGACACACATGGAAACATGCAGCACCTCAACAATAAATTAAAGGTAGCAAAGAGCAAACTTCACAGACAGACGACTGCTTAGCAGAAAAATACTAGTCTTAGTATTAAATGAATTCCGATCTGGCTTTCATAGCACGAATGTGCATGCGTAATCTAGCAATTCAGAATGCATTTCCAGCCCACTGGAAATATTTCCAGATTCAGAACAAGTGAGGCAACTTTTGGAAGACGCAGCAATGAGCGATTCACATCTTTCTATGAAGTAAACTAGTCATCTCAACTTGTGATTTATTGGAAGTGTTAAAGGCAAGCCATTAAAATCTCCACTCTCTGGATCTAAAACAAGATCATATTCAGCAGAGATTCCACACACTCAGTAACTGAAATTTGTGTAACCATCTAGATAGCATCAGAATGCCTGATAACTGTAACCATACCAACATAAAGCAAAGGGTTAAAAAGATACAATAGGACAGCATGACAAACACAGTATTACATTTTTCACTTTGTTACTCATGGGGAACAAAAAAAAAAAAATCACACTCTCCATCCTTCAAGATACTGATGGCCCATATTTCTCTTACATTCAAAAGAACGGACAGGACTTTCCCTGTCTTGATAACCAGAGACAAAGACATTATTGATACGTCGGGTGGAGATGTTTTGTGGTGCTTCACAAAAACGACTTTCAGGAATCACAGGTGCGAGGTGGACTGTGCTATCTAACTCCCATTTCCCAGAGCAACCTGAAGACAGAATACATTCCCAAGGGATAAGCCATAATGAAGTACAGAGCTTGATGAAGTTCATGCAAAATCTACAGGAAGCCTCCCCTCCACAATGACTAGAACAGGTCCTCAGTGGAATGCAAACCAAGTGCTTCCTTCTCCCTAACACCTCTCTGGCTTATTACAACACGGCACACATCCAGGCCTGTGTTGACAGACTGACATGCCAAAGCCAGTTGGATGTAATCCAGGTGTCGCACCTAAACTGTACAGCAACAGTAGCATGACGACATCAACCAATGTGCCTCCCTCTATTTTCACTAGACAGCCTCCTACAGGCAAGGCAACTTTTTAGCAAAACACAAATGTTATCTCTGAGACCCATCAGCTTTCTGAATATAAGGTTCTTTGAAAACAATTATCAGCTTTCTATGCTCCCTCAGCCACCCCATGCTTGGCTCTTCATATTTTTTTTTTTCTTTTTTTTTTTTCTTTTTTCTTAAGGCCTTACCAGAAACTGACCTATCGGCCTCAAACATCCAATCACAAGATCCAGGAACACATTCAATTCCTTTTTTCATCAATTTCAGCATATGATATGTGAAAGCAGAGGACTAGTCCTTACAAATTTCATACTTCTACAACCCTACATCTAAGGGCAGTAGACTGTGCTGCCCTTCTTAAAAAAAAGACAGAGGGATCAATTATCAAGACATGACTGGGAGAGAGCCAAATTATTCCTACCTAAGGAGGAGTAAACCTACAGGGAGCCTCTTGATTCCTCTGGTAGGCCACAGAGCACGTCTTATGTCCAAGTAATAAATTAAGCTCTGGAAAAGGGGCTGCTTCAGACTCTGGGCGTGGTGTCAACTCCTCCTGGGTTAGGGAGAATGGCCAACAGTCTCCACTGGCCTCAGAAACCAGAAGTGCTAAGCACTTTGCTTAAAGACACCAGTAACAAAACATGTAATCCAAATGCTTGAAATAGTTACCACTGCTCTTTGCAAAATAACGCATTTACAAAAGAGAAAAAGAACAAAAGAAATTAGTTAATTAGATCACTTCTAATGATAAGTTCCCTAAACTGTCAGACATATAAAAATACTGAAACTCTGTGGCACATCACTGCTTTCATTAAAAGCCTTCTAACACACAGATTTTACTAAACAGCTGATATCAAACACATTTTAGATGCGCAAGCTGAACAGCAGATTTTCACCCTTCATACTAACAGGATATTGTAATAGTCCTACATAAACTGCTAATAACATAATCAACTCAACATGGAAAGTAATAAGCAATCCAGCAACAAAGTAGGAATTTTCTATGAAATGCCTTATTTATTTTAGAAGTTTTAAAGCCCCTAAATGGGCATGCTAAAAACCATACTAAAGCCTGGAGGAAGGCAGCCTCTCCACTGGCCGATGAGGATTGTGTTAGGAATCACTTGTGTAAACTGAACACACACAAATCCACAGGTGCTGATGGGCTGCACCCATGAGTGCTGAGGGAGTGGGCTGATGTTGTTGCTCCATCATTTTCAGAAGATCATGGTGAAGAGGTGAGGTGCCTGAGGACTGGAGGAAAGCCAATGTCACTCCAGTCTTCAAAACAGGCAAGAAGGAAGACCCTGGTAATTACAGACCAGTCAGCCTCACCTCCATCCCTGGAAAGGTAATGGAGCACCTCATTCTG
>JAAGNO010019505.1:483-12737 GCA_033439905.1 Ceryle rudis
ATTTGGGCAGTCAGCAAATATAAAAAGAAAAAATCTCCCCCGTAAAGACGTTATTTACAATTGGCAGGGAAGAAAATCTTGGCACAGGGGAAAGTAGGGAAAAAAAAAACAAAAAAAAAAAAAGGAAAAAAAATCTCCAACCTCCTTCAAGCTAGAAACTGTGACTCAAATTCTAAAGTACTTAAACTGAACAGCAATCCAACTAAAGCTTGTTGGAGACTGCCAAATTTTTCTCTCATTTATCAGGACTATATGGTATTTGAAGCAGAGCACAATTCCTTCCCTGATGTACATCACATACTAGAACTCCTAGTGTGGAATGCTGGCATATGCACTTTTTCACCCATTAAAAAAGATAACCCTGTGCAGGATGAGACTAGAAGCAGAATCCAACTTAATAAGGTGGAATAGCACAGCTACAAAAGTAAAAATTAAAAAAGTTTCTGGGCATGGAAGAGTGCCACCAGCAAAAACAAAAAACAAAACAAGATTAAAACCAGCAGAGCATACTTCTGAGCACTGCTGAAAATGGCTGAAGGGTATCCTGCAGACAGCCAGAAATGACAATATAAAGACATCAATCCTCCTTTTCTTCTGTGCATGCTCAGGACCTCAACGAGATAGAAGACAATGAAGGGTTAGTTGGGAGTCCAAACAATGCTGGCAGGCAATGTCTCGCTAGGAAAGATCAGCAGTCTTGCAGCTGAGTTCAGCCCCTTTACATCCCTAATTAGCAGCATATTTTTAAGACAGAAACTTGAAATACACATTCGGCAGAGCTGCTTTCATCTTCTATATGAAAATGGGGCCACAGCTTAGTTCTGCGTGACTGGTATCTATATGCATGACTTTGTAGATAACAGATCTATTCATGTGATGCCAGTCCTCTCTGTGCTTTCTTTCGTGGCTGGTGGACAGAAGACCGTCAGAGGAGGAGACTCAGGGGATACAAAGACTAGTCCCATCTCTGCCACTGACCTCTGAGATGACCTTGGCCACATCACTGCACCTCCTTCAGTCTCACTTTTACAAATGGAGACTGGTACTTTTCTCCTTATAAAGCACTTGATGTCCACTGCTAAAATGCTAGGTATTACTGATAACAAATACTTCCAGCTCTGTCAGAGGATTCAGGTTACCAAACTGCAATCATCCCAGTGAACACATCCCAAAGTTAGACTGCTGCAAAAATGCACAATTTTCTCCAAATGAAGTGTTTCCCTGACACGGTGAGTGAAGCAATGATGCTACCAGTCAGATTTTTTTTTCCCCTGACTATTCCCTAAGGAAAGGAAAGGGTGTGATAACACTATTTTCAGTCTGACTCTTACCTGCAATAACTCAGGTACACATCTGACAATTTTACCAAGCCAGACAAAAGGAGAAATGCTAAAGACGTACTAAGTTTCTCCATGTTATGTGATAAATAGACTATCCATCAGAATACAGACAGACAAATAGTCCATATGCTGAGAGACAGCTTGCAATGCAGGCTCAGCCAAAACATCAGACAACAGGGAATCCACATAAAGGGAAGCCAGAGGAAAATAAACTTCTTAAGTGTCATGGCTCACAAAACTACTTTTTATTTGTGGATGGGTGGGGAGAGTTTGTTAATTTTCAACAAATATTGCCAGCTCTGAGGCATTTTGTGTTTACTTTTCTTTCCTTTCAGCACAGTGAAGCTTGAGTCTCCTTTGTCTGAATTATTTTAGATATCAAAATGCTGTTTGAAAGGTACGTCCACCTAAGCAAACCAGTGAGCCCACTAATACCAGATGAAAGCAGTTTCTGACAACAAAATCTGCTTATCCTACTTAATCGTTTTATTAGAAATATTTTTGTATTGAAACATAAAAGTGTGCAAGAAATGCACATGCAAAAATGTGTTTGGAGGACATACAGCAAATAAAAACTCATTAATCAGTCAAGACATCAACATATAGGGACTGCAAATTCACAAAACCCACATTTTTCTCCTGCTACTCTTCTCATAAGCCAAAGGGACATGAGAAGTCGTATCGCCTGCCTCCTCAAAGTGCTCAGATAAATCCTGCCACCTTCCGTTATCACATCTGCTAGACTGGATGAATGGTATAAGAACTCATTAGACTGAGGATTACTTTTCTGGCCTTCCAATGTTTACACGACAATTTTACTATTTCATTGATTTTGTTTAAGGAAAAATGTTACATTCACGAGACAGGATTTTTTGGCCAGTCAACTTGATCAAAATCTTTTCAATCAGATGCAGCCTTCCTAAAGCACTGACATTTGGTCAAATACACGCAACCAAATTTTATACTCGAGGCTCATCTGTTCCACTTGTCCAAAGCTCCATATTCCACTGTTCAAGCTTTTAATAAAAGAACTGTTGTTGGTTCTTGTACTTACACTGACACACTTAAAGCCAAAAGGTAAGCGATTTTCTGGAAGATTGCAGTCTCCTAGACTTGGCTGACTTAATTTATTACATCTTTTCCAATGTAATTTACTTCCCCAAAAAGTCAGTTAAAAACATTGGATTGGCGCAGCATTTCCAGGCTGAAGAATACCGAGTGTCCCTGTAAAATATTTGGTCCAGCTTCCCACAAAGTACACAAAACCCTGTTGACACTACAGCTTGCAGCTAAAATCAGTTTGAGTAAGGAAACGTGATCAATGGAGACTGCAGGTCGCAGAATATGAGCCTCCAGCTTGTGTCAGGGTGGACACAAGCATACTAGAGACAAAGAAGGGAACAATCTGCTTCACTTGCAGCCCACTGGCTCCTGCTAGGGAGGATTCAAGCTTGACACACTGGAGGTTGCAATTATTACCTGGACCTCTGGGTACAGAAAACCTTCCTGCCTGTCTCCTCTGTGGCTTGTTTTATTACCATCAGTTGTAGCTAAGGAGTATAGTATCAGGGGACTGAAACACTTCTTGTCACTAAACAAGTGCCTGCATAGAAAAAATCCTTACTCTTACATGGGAAAAGAACACAAAATATCCCTGAAAAGCACAGAACATTTTTAGTGTCCTGCAACCCTCTGAGGTTTGGGTTCAGCACTAAAGATGAGACTATATGAGTGTTCTGACCAGTCCTCCAGAGGGAATGGAGATACAACTAAGCATGTATTTGTCTTCATTATGTTACTCTCTGTGGACCCACAGCCCATAAAGACTCATGGCTTTAAATACCTGTTTGTACCTTTTTGCAAGCACAGGCAGTCTGCACCAGCTGAGCTGCATACACACCGCAGAAGCCACATGAACATCTTCTGCAGGCACTGAGTATGATGGAGGTCCCTCCTGAACAGGCACTACCTCCTGGAGCTGAGAGCTGCAGACGCACAGGCACACTCAGAGCACCAAAACACAGCACTTAGGGTGCTCACATGAAGGTGGTGGACTGCTACTCTTCAGCAGTGGAGAGGCCTCGGTCCAGATTTTGGAGCTATGGGCTAAGTGTAATCACCAAGCATCACCAGTACACAAGCAAATTATTTTGTTGTGACGCAAACAACACATATGACAATATGTACACAATCTGGAGGGAATGAGAAGTTATGAAATATAATTACAAACCCAACGAAATGGCATGATTTGCAATGATTTTTCAAAGGCAGGTTTTCCTAAGTGCTGATAAACTGCAAACTTGTACCTGCAGAAGAGCTCAGTGTTTGTAGGATGCCTAGGATCACTAGAAACCTAACAACTGTCTGTAAATAATTGTTTCCAATTGTTTCCGCAGCCTTAGCCACCATCTACAGTACAAAGCAACCAATTAAACCAGCAGACTCTTTTTCTAAGATGGAACTTTTGCCCGTGTAGACTGGGTCACTGAAACCATGGAATGAGAAGAGATTTGTGGAATCAGAGTGGTCTCTGTGCAGTACTTGGACCCAACTTCAGTATCTTTACTGGGTTTGCTTTCAATCTCTGCTCGGATTTCCAGGAGCTGTCATTACAGTGTCAAATACTTTCTTTGCAAAGTCCCTCAGTTTGGGTTAAACTCTTAGGAATTTTAATCTGTCTGCCTAGAGACTCGGGAACGTGTATTTCCAAGCCAAGTCATACTCTTCCCCACCTGCCTGGTTTTTTGCTTCCAAAAACTCAGATTGAGAAGTTTCATTTAACTTTGACTAAAAAATGTAATGTTGCTGAAATTTACTTAGATAGTCCCCAAAAGATTAACATTTATCAAAATTAACATTTTCCTCAATAAAATAAAATCAAATATATCTCAAGCAGCATCTTACAGGAATGAAACCCTTTCTATAAAAATATACAAAGCACTCCATTACATACATGCAGACCTATAAACTTAAATCCTCATTGCTAAACCGTGTTAGAAAAAAATTACTCAAATGAAATAATAAAACCATAAAAGACAAAAAGATGCGTTTTTAGGTATCTAAGTGGCATTAATGTCAGAAATGAGATGAATGTATCGATATGGTAGTGACCAGACTTGCTAGGGAGGCATGCCTATTATTCTAAAAATATATATTTTACATCACAAACACTAAATAGAAGTTTTAAGCATGTGAGTACTGTCATTTCATTTACATGGATTAATCACAGGCTTGAAGTTGCCTATGTTTATATACTTGTAGGATTAAGAGTTACTTTACAACATCCTTTCTCTCTATCCAGTAAGTTAACTTGAACATGTGAGTGAGGTATTTTGTGTTACTTTCAAATAACCTCTCTGAATATGGTGTTTCCATGAACATGAGCTATTTACAAAACCTAGTGACTCAGCTGCAGTTATGTTACAGAAGTCACTAAGTTTACTCCAGAAACTGCTTTCTTCCAAAAGTCTCTGATTTTCTCTAACTTTCCTTCTCTAAACAAGACCAAGGGCTGTCGGCCAGTGCTCTCCTTCATTTCTATATCCGGCTTGAAGGGGTAATCAGAGGATTCATTTTAAGGGAATGATGATTTTAAAAGGATACAGGCTGTCAAGGGAAAAATTACACGTGTGGAACTGTAATAGCTGTTTTCCCGCATACATTAATATTAAATTTTTAAAACACTCTTTACCTCTGAATCAGGAATGGCATCCATACTAAGCATGGAAGCTCAGCACTCTCCCTTGGCAGCTCAGTAAAAAAAACATGTTTTGAATCAGGTTACCATTTTTTTTTTGAAAGCAACTGTAAAGAAAGAGCATATTATTCTGATTCATATTGTGCAAATAACTGAGAAAAGGCAATTATACATAAAAGACAACTTGGTTAGTGAGACATATCTGGAACTAGGAAGGACATTAAGGAACACCGCAGATACAAATTTATTCTGGGATCCAGATACAGTGTATATATACACCTCATACAAATCATCAAAATCCAAACAAAAGCCTTTCAGTCAGTAATCAAAATTTTAATTCTGTCACTTGCCTTTACTTTTTAATGCATTGGTGATGACACATAACATGTCCAAACCATGCTCCTCAACCAAAGAGTTTTTCTCAGGCTGCTTTTAATTGCAAGATCCCCAATTCAGTCTTCCATGTAAGACTTGCGATGCCATGCTTTTGAATACATCTGCCTCAGAGACAACCCAGCCACCCCTGTTATTACATCAGGCCAACTGCACTGTTGACATCTGACAAACAAGTGAACCAGCACCTTTATCTAGCAGCAAATATTTCAGACAAAGTATAAGCTTCTCATTAAAAAATTGTTCCCCTTGCTCTCACTTCTGCTAAAGAGGCTTCCATTTCTTCTTAACATATTGCTACTAAAATCTTTATTATTATGGGCTTCCAGAAACTTAACAGCTAGAGGCTTGATCCTGCAGGCACAGCTGGGCATAGTTTGGCAGCATAAACAAAGCCATTGTCTTTGTATGATCAGATCCCATCCAGCACAATAACATGGCAATTATATATGCAGGTGAAGCCATTCATTTGTAAGGCAGGAGATGGCAGAAAACATCTTCCAAAAGATAAGGAGAAAACATTTACAGCATTTTAATGCTGAAGAGCCCTGTCTGACAAATGAGTCTTCTCTAATCTGTTTTTATCTTCTAACAAGACATACTTGTCATTTTACCAGAAGTACCAATTCAAAAAATCTGCTAAGAAAACTGACCCACTCCCTTAACAACAATAAAAAGCTCTAAAGCTTCGTCTCTCAAATATATGCAAAGGAAACAAAGTATTAACAGATAGAACAAGCTTATTACGGGTGATACATCTTTGCAGACATTAAAATTCTAACCACAAGGCTTAGTACCTTCATGCTACCTTCTTCTAAAAACTGTGATAGAAACACTGACTATGGCAAAGAAAAACAAAGCTTGCATGAGAGGAAGCTTTTGAAAAAGAACTCCTGATAAAAACCAGCAGAGGGGTACCTGAAAATGTGAACATATGTGAGTCACCTGATCCAGACACCATATGAAAACAATTATCTGTTGAGTTTGCTGCACCACTAATATCTTTCAAAAGCCCTGGTATTTGGAGAGGCACTGCAGTAAGGAATGTCTTTTTTTTTTTTTTTTTTTTTTTTAAAGATGAATATCTGCCTTCTCCCTTAGGCTGTGGTCCTACTTTATGTTTCTACCAGCACAGCAGCACACATGTAAGCAGTTTTATTGAAATCAAGAAATCCTTACAGAGTCAAACTCATTTACTGCCTTTGGGACATAGTCTTTAGAGAGCAGACTAATGAGATAGGTATCATCTTCCTACACCATTTCATAACAACCAGGCCAGCAAGCCACCAGCCCTGCAGTGGATCTGTGCAGGGCTACTCCTAGAACTCATGAAATGCCCAAGCCTGTGCCTGCTGGAGGATAATGAAACTCAGTGGCAATAGTATGCTGCTCAGAACAGAGGAACCTCGAGTCTGCAAACACTTCCACATGTGGTTAATCCTGAATGAACGCTACCTAATTGGATTGCAGATAACAGTGTCTGAAGAAATTCTTACAGAAATACAAATTTACACTGGCTCAGATGGAAACAGTGACATCTGGGCTGAAAACTAACTAGCAACTAATTAGTTCAAGGAAAAGATGACAAAAGATACCACTGTAGTAGAGCACAGTGTCTGGCAGGAGATGCTTTGCTTAGATGTATTCCTTGCCAGAATCTGCCTCACTTAACACCTTCTTCCATGTTCTAGAAGAAGCATCTGGGACAGCAAGCTGGGAACCTTTGCAACTATTAAGACAAAGATAGTCTCTTATGCTCATAGGTTCTATGTATAAACATGCAGTCACTTCACTACACCCAGTGATGGTAAAACGAGTATGACAGCTGACTCACAGAGTCCTGGATCTGTGAGAAATACGAGCTGCAAGCAAACTGAAATTTAGTTTGCAAAACGAAAAAGCTAACACATCTGGGAAAAAGGATTGGCAACGTAAGAGAGAGAAAGCTGGAAGCAGCAGTACTACAGGAAGCCAATAGTGGACCACAAGTTACATTTGAACAACCAATGTGCTGCAAAGGTCAAGGCAATATGCAGAAATCCCCATATGCAAACACACATCCTGCCAGAAAGCTGGCAGACAACCCTCACGTGGTGCGACCGCACCCAGGAAAATTATTTCGACCCTGTGCAGGACAGGGCTGTACAGGCTGGTAACAAGTTGGAGGAAGCTAAAGAAAAATACACAGACATTTATGGCAACTTACACACCAACAAGCAATCAATATGGCCAGAGGGATTCATTTACATACAGTGATGAATAATAAATTATTTCCCAAGGAAGAAAGGCAGGACATGTATGGACAGCGCCACTTCTGCTGTGGGGTGCAAATCACACGCCTCTATGCCTACTGACTCTGGAGTCCCCCTCGGCCACTGTGCTTGGGTGGTCTCTGCACAAGCAGTAGGAAAAAGAAAGGCAAAACCTGAGAGGAGGAAGGACATAAACCTCCTTTTGAGACACAGCGCTCTGCTTTCTGGCATCACCTTACACTGCTTTGTCAGGATGGCCAACCCACAGCACATGCTAGTCTAAATGCCACTCCAGCAGTGCCTTCCCTCCTCCCCCCCCACAGCACAGCTGCTGCAACAGGAAGGCACTGACATGTGCCATAGAAAAGGTGAACCATAAGTGCCCTACACCTAAAGTTTTCCCAAAGGATACATGGAGGAGGAGCTGGAGGAACTGCCTCCTAGTTACCAAACAACAGGTTAGGGACTAGGGCAGCAGCCGGGAATGGAGACTTAAGATTTTTGGTTTTGTCATGTGGAGGAGATTCCAGCTGAGGAAGATACCCCGTCCTCCCTTTCATGGAGGGCTGAACACTATAAAATATAAGACTTGTGGAGCTGAAGAAAACTAGCAAAAAAGACCTGCTTGTATCCAATGCCCTTCTATGCAGAACACAAACTTATCAAGGGAAGTACAGCAACTCAGAACTGGTATTTGCATTTGGTCCTCTAGCTGTACTTTTCTGCTTCACCCACCTGGACTGCATATCCAGCCTGATACGGAATTGATTCCCAGAAATAGTTCGTGTTACTGTGCCAATGTGTCTCGAGCTCTCCCAGACCTACAGTTTCTTTTACTCATTGCCTCAGTGTGGTTTTACTTTCTGCGTTGTAAGCGGCTTCACAGGCAGGTGCTTTCCAAGCCCAAGGACTTTAAAGGCTGACACACCGTTCCCTAGTTGACAATGGTGACACCACACTGATACTTGTAAGGTCCCTACAGTCTGGAATTTTTTCCTTCCTTCCTTCCCGGCCCTATTTACACTGCTGTAGGTAGGATGCTTTGCTAACCAATGGTCTTAAAGGAATCCTTTGGTGTATGTTGTTCCTTGCCCTGTTTTTCCTCATTTGTTACATGATGTCTTCTATTCAAGCAGCCAAACTAGAGCTGGCAAACAGCCTCTCTAGGTTTTTTACACGATGCTGCAAGGCAAAATAAACAGTTGTCTGCAGGTTGCATTTTTGGGGCTACAGATGTATGCTAATTATCTTTTCAGTGTGCTGAGGGAAAACTGAAAGAGGTTTACGTGCACTTTTCTAAGGTAGATACCAAGGTCTGTGGACACCTGTCCTTTCTAATGTTGGGCTTTGTGTTACCCAGAGCACAGTACATCACTGTCTCCTTCCTTTATGTTGACTCTAAAGGCATTTTCAGATTTCATCAGGGTTTAAAAAAAGTATCAGGAGACAAAGATTAAATCCTTCTGAAATTCAAGAATGTGTCTTTTTGGTGCAGCAATGATGCCAAGGATACTATATGGGTTGACCTAAGACCATTTGAAGGATGGGCAACTTCAGAATGGGGCGATAGGAACTACACCATAACATGGGAAGTTTATTGTTTTATTAAGACGCCGTAGTAGTTACTTAAATTTCTTACCTTCCTTTTGCTTCCTACAACAACAACAAAATAAACAAACAGACAAAAGCAACTCCAAAGCCAGGTCTCATACACTCTTCAGGTAAAAGTAAGTATTATCAAGACTGTCATGTGAAGCAGTCTGAGTAGAAGAAAGAAAAAACGGAAATGCATCTGTAGTTTATTTTCAATTTCTGTATCAGGTTTAGAACTGGCTGTTACACAAATGAATGAAAGAATCTCAGATGTGCAAAGCCAGTAATGCAGAGACCTTCCCAAGAGAAGGAAGCGAGGATCCGTTTCTTCCCTTAAGTTTTAGAAGCTTTACCTCATGATACTCACTTGTTTGCCAAATATTTCATGGAATCTTTCAAACAACTGTTCATTCTAGTTGCTCCTGTTGTGCTTCAGCCAAACTACTGGGCCCTTCTCTGTTGATGTGGCCTCTACTGGAATGCAGAGTCAAGTGATGTGCTACCACAGCAGTGTCCTACACCTGTTTTATGCTTCCATCTTTTCTATGGGAGTGTGTATACCTATGCACAGAATAGCTATATGTATACACACATACATTTCCATGGTATTTATACCATGATACAGATGATGCAGGAGTAAACTTGAAAAATACCAAGGTACCCAAAGATACAGTGAAGTACTGATGTTCAGCTAATTCCTAACACCTTAAAAAGCCGGCTCCACCACCTCTTCCTGCCTGCTGCACACAGGCTACCTTCCAGTGTTTGTTGCTATATTTATCACTCGAATTACAGTATTACTGAGAGGCCTCAGGCAGACTCGTTCTCTGTTACGCCTCTCAAGCATACAGTGGAAAGGTCTTTACTGCTCAAACAACACCATTTCAAACAGTTAAAATGTCCAAGCTCTCTACACTGTCATCACTTCCCCAGCATTATCAGGAAATCCTTTCATCTATCCTCAAATGACAATTGTATATACTTACTGTCAGCAATCACTTGTTCAAAAGATTTTTATTACCCTAAATGCAGGAAGACCTGTTAATACATTACTATGATGGGGAAATCAGGAAATGAAGAGTTAAGGCTGAAAACTCAGCCTTCATTTTGCTGAGGTCCTAAAAGGTTCTTTACACAATAATAAAGAGATCTGTCAATTAACATAATGGAAACTAACATTTTTCATCTCTTTTTGCAGTGAGAACATACAGATTGACTTGACAGGCTACAGATTTCACTGAATGGGACATCCTTCCTTTGGACAAAACTTATATCCAATGATTTCCATGAGATTAGTTGATAAAAATGGTTCAGTGGCTTCAAAATAACAAGGGAAAATATCTAACAATAACTCTGTACAGTAGGTGCATGAAAAACTTCAATTGCTTATTGCCTCAAAACTTTCAAGACAACTGACTTTGTTCTGGGTTGGTTAGCTTCATTTGGACTCAAATCATGACACTGCAGGAGGAAATGTATTCATCTATTGTCATTCACACAAAAAGATCACTTGCACATTTGGGGCTAGTTATTTAAACTAATTAAAGGAAAAAAAAAAACAAAACCAAACCCACACACAAAAAAAAAGGCAAACAAAAAAACTCAACAATAACATAAAAAAAAAAAAACCAAAAAACCCAAACACCAGAAAACCAAACAAACACAGGAGATGTAAAGAATGGAATTGTGAAGAAGCTTTCCCAAATATCCCCGCTGTGCTAACAAGAAACATAGAACATCTTGGCCCAAAAATGATCATTTGCCAAGCAAAAGCAATTGGAAAGATTGTACTGAAAGATATGGTTCAACTTAATGTATAAAAATTACTGTATTTTATGCTACAATCCTCAGATGAAATCTGTTTTTAAGTCACACTTAAAAGCAGAATGCAGGAGCAAGGAGAAAGATCATCAACTGCTGAGGTTCTCTACCTTCCAAATACTAGAGAATTCACACTTCACTCCTTGTTATTTTTGTTTTAGGAAATGAAGGGAACAGTACTCAATGGGCTGATGATGTCACTGAAAAGGTACTCACACCTACTCTAAATAGGACCACGTACCTGCAAATAGAAGTTTAAACGCCATCTAAGCAACATGTGTCAGCCTGGTGCAGAAGCTTTAGAAAGTAAAACACAATTCCATAAAGGACTCACTGCCTTTTATGTGCTCCTTTCAGATGCACCGCAGCAGAAATCATGGGACAGCTACCTGAAGAAGCCATGACTTCACCATTAGATCTTAGGTTAAAGACAGACCTTTGCAGTGATCAGTAAATCATGTCTCCCCTCAGCAAGGAACAGAGACCTGCCATGAAAAAGTGCTTGCAGATCTCCTAGGAGTGATGTATGAGTGAGGTACATAATTGAAGAGAGAGAAGGAAGAAGCTCTGAGCCGGTAAAGGAAGAGTCATGGGAGACTCATATTTAGTAACGGGGCAAAAGTGAGGTCATGAACCAGAGCAACCAAAAGGTGAAAAAGGAGAAAAGCACATGGTGAAGGACTGGACAGGTCCCAAATGGCCAAGGAGAAAAACTCAAAGACTGCAGACTGAGTTTTGGCAGAAAAACACAAAGAAAGATCTGTTGTCTATTTCTGATGGACCCTTTGAAGTTTTCTGGATCTAATCTGATTTTTATCTGTCATTCTTTGCCAAAAAAGATAAACCCTGCTAAGGAAAACCTACCTTCCCTTATCCTTATACTAGTAAGAATATAAATGGTCTGTTTTAAATATCAAACACTTAAAATGTAAAATATTTTTTCTATGGTGTGTTTGAGAGCTTGATATTTCCAAGCTGTCACACTTGTAATTATAACTGACCAAAATTGTTCCTTGTATTACCAACCTATGTTAGAACACAGGCCATGGTCCTACACTGAGAGCTTCACCACAATCAACCCACTAGCTCCATCCGTACTTCACTGAACTGGAAGAAAGAGGTTTATTTACTAAAATACCTGTAGAGGGGTGTCCATAA
>JAAGNO010019507.1:2648-25244 GCA_033439905.1 Ceryle rudis
AAATAGAGTCTTTTTGAGACTTAAGTATTTCCTAAGATTAACAGTTTCTACTTATGATATAATTTTTTTTTTAATATATGTTTCACTAAAGTGGTCCAGAGTTGAATTAAAAAAAGTATAAAAAATACATATATTGTAAGGCACCAAAGAATATCTGCACCATGTAGTTATAATGGATCTCTACTTTCAGTCTACAAACTTGTAGTGGGGCAAGTAGTCTAGTGATATTTTTTTGCATTAAACTTTGGGTGTCTTATTGCTTTCTACGCACCAGTGTTAATTTTTCTTTAGTTGTTTGTACTTTCATTCTCCTTTGAATTACCTAAATCTTGAGTCTGATATTGTTCTTCAAGGAAAAAACATCCAAAATGCAAAGAAAATATCATAGATCCCAGTGAAAGCAGAAATTTATGTATTATATCGTTTTAAAAACATGCTTGGGAGGATTTTTATAAGTTTTTCTTTATAAACACAATAAATATTGGTATGAACATTTGCTGAGAGACCTTTTACTTTCTACTGTTCTTTCCTGGCCTTTCTTTATATGGCCAGAATATATTGATATTTCTGTCTAGACAGGAGGTGGTTACATGACTACCATGGGGAACAGAGATCAAACACTTTAAGGCACTCTCATGAGTAAAAGGAACTGAAAAAAAAAAAAAAAAACCAACCAAAAAACCCCGCCACCTCTCAATCCCTCTTATATAATTAATATTTATGAAAATTCAAGACCCAGAAAGGAATAATTACATGGAATATCTAGAGCACAGCAGTGTCATGGAGACTTGCTGCCTAAATCATTCATAAATCCTTTATGGCTCCGTGTGAAAGACTCAAAAAGATGGAAAATGCAAATAGTCCCCATGGACCTTTTGCTTTCTTACTGAGATACCAAATGTCTTCATGATGTACGTCACAAATTATATAAGTTTTGATTTTATTGGTTTGGGTCAACTGACAAATGAAACTTTTGTACCTATTAGCAGTTGAAATTAAGACATTTTCTTACAGTCTACCAAAGGAGGAACACAGTACATACTCATAGGGTTCTTCCTAGAAAGATCTCAGCTTATTTGCTCTGCATTCTGTTAAAGAGAAAAAACATGACTGATCTTACAGTGCGTATGAATTTGACACCAATATGCAGTGATTTCAAGGTGTTTGTGCTGAAATTACTATTATGTGAATTGAACTAATATGATCATTCAAGGAACTTCTTATTTTAATGATAATGAAAAAAGAATGCTTTATCCAGAAGAAACCTTGTGCAGTTCAAAAGTACCTGTGTCTGGTACAATCATTGGTTTCAATCTTTACATGGTTAAAGACATCTTTCTTTTTTGTTTGGTCGTGGATGCAGGAGCTTAACCGTGGCCCATACTTCTTTTCTGGCTTTAAGTCTCTCAGAGCAGCAGAGGCACATATTCCCCTCTGCATGTCAGTCACTTGATTTCTCAGTCAGCAGCGCGGTCTCTTTGCGGAGATGCAGGGCTGGAGTTTCCCTTGAGTCTTGTTCCTAATTTGAGTGCTTTTAGAATGGAAGTTAATAAAAAAATAGTTAATAAAAAACCCCAAGTGTTTTTGACAAACATGCGTCAATCACAAAGTACAATGATGAAGTTTCAGTGCAGGTGAAGCAATGAAGTTCTGTATTTCCTGCACCTACAGTTAGTTGTATTAGTATCCTATACTGAATTATATCTGATATCTACTGTTGTTGCACTAAATCAGTGCTGGATGAAGCTTGTGAGGTAATCCATATTTCTCTGTTTCATTTGTGGTAGTTCAAATCTAATTTTTTCTTGCTACCCAATAAACTAAGTTTCTGACAGTGACATCTTTAAAAAAAGGAGATCTCAGAAGTTAGGCCAGACTTCCAAATTTCAATACTAAGATAGTAGAGCAAGATTATTAAATGATCAATTTATAGGCCTAGAGAGAAAAGTTAAGTGATAGTAAACCAGACAGCACATATTGGCTAAAAACAAATTATGTCAGACCAATTTAATTTCCTCCTCTGACAAGATAACTGGCTCAGTCAGTGAGGAAGAAGCTGCAGTTGTGCTGTATATTGACTTCAGTAAAGATTTTTGACATTGTCTCATGTAAGCAACATTCAGTCCACATAAAATTACCATACAAATGGCTTAAAACTTGACCAGAAGCCACCAGTGATTTTTTTATTAAATAAAGGCACCAATCCTCACATATCTCAGTGAAGGTCTGCCTTAGACCTAGTTCTAGTCCGTATTTCCAGTAGTTTGCTGTGTAATAGTGTAGATGGTGCATTTACACGATGCATAGATAGCACCACAGGGAGTGGTGCAAATTCTTTAAGAACTGTCACAGAATTTAGAAATGCCTTTGCCATTTGAAGAAATGATCCAAATCGGTAATGACATCCAGTAAAGAGAAGTCCTACCTTTCAGGAGAAATCAAATGTGTAAATGCCAAAACTTGGTACAATTAGGTACAAAGCAATATTTTAGAAAAAAAGCAAGCAAACAAACACATCTGAAAGATCTAATGGATGACAAGATAAAAATAAATTACAACTATTGAGCTGTTGGACAACCCACATCTTATTTCAGGATTATCACATGTGGACAGACATTATTCTGCTCTACTTTGTGCTGTTGGAGCCTTATACAACTAAACATTAAAGAAATGTAGATGTAGGCAAATCCAGGGAGGAGTTGCAGGACAAGATCTTTAGTAAGAGTAACATTTAAGAAAAGGACAAACTTAAACAATTTTACAAATGGGAAGATAAAAGAGGAGGACATGTAGTCTTCCACTGTAGAAGACAGTATACTAAAAAGTACAGTAACTAAATGCTTGTTGTCTGTGCTATGCTTGCAGAGCAGAGCACTAAAATACTGACTTAATATGTAGTACTGGAGATTTAGGAATATATTGCAAAGATACAAAGCAACAGGTGGAACCAGCTATTGATTCAGACTGAGGAATTGTTTCATTGGAGTTTTTAAAAATTGGCTTGATATGTCCTGGGCTTTCTTATACTTTCAGTTCAACATTTCTGTGATTAATGAAAACATGGCTTCTTTCTTCTTGTGAATTCCATACTTCAGATAGTTACTTCTCTTTAACAATTTTGTTATAATATTTTATGGCTTCTTACAAATAAGAGGTGATTATATTTAAAAGCTTATAAAATTTTATTTCCACGTAACAAATGCAGCTTATAAAATTCTTTGGGATACTGGGGCAAAATACAAAATATCAGCAAACTATTATAACAAAGAAAAAAAGAAATCAAAAAGGCAGATTTCTGAAAAGCATAGTTTATTTGCACTGTTCTGTTTTTCAGAAAAGTTATTTGCTTTATGCCTTTATTCACTGTTGACCCTGTTCAGTTATGTGTTGCTCAACTATGTCTTTCTCTTCATCTCACGTTATTTTACACAGTAGGGTTTGTACATCTGGGAGATGTAAATTGCAATTCAGTATACAAATTTACAGCTTGGTTCCACCTATCAAGAACAAGAACACAGATTAGCTAAAAGCACTTTGCAATCTGCAAATTTTTGTATGATTTATTCATATTTGGTATACAGATGAGTATAAATGTATATTGGTCTGAAACAATACTCTTCCACTACAGAAAGAAGAAACTGACTGGGGTTGGGTGTGCATAAATTTGCACTGATTTTTGGTGGAACTGTACTTATGCCAAAAAGCAGTCCAGGTTGCCTGCTGAATAGCAAATTGTTGACAAGAAAAGTCTGCCAGAGAAAGGATGGCCACAACCTTGCCTTGGTTCTTTTATTTTTTGTCTAGGAATCCACTAGTAGCTATTGTTAGAACTGTTTTTCCTCTGCTCTGGTATAGGAAAGATACCTCACAGTCACTGTGATCCCTCAGGTTGAGTGTCACCTCTTGGTGCTGTGGATCACCGGTGAAGCCAGTGTCACCCAGATTTATGGCAAGATCCTGCTGCTTATTAAGGGAAGAGAAGATGAGGGGGGAAATAAAATTTGTATGGGGAAAAACTGCCCATCTGTATGGAAGAACAGAGCAGGAAGAGGAAGGATAAAGCATTGATCGTGTAGGGCAGGGATACTCCACTGTCCCACCAACTTGAAGTCCTCTCTGCAGAAGGCAGAAAGTGATGTAGTGGAAAATCTGGGCATAGTAAGAACTCCAGACTTATAGGGTCATGCCCACTTAGAGGTGATGTAATAACTAGAGCAGCCATTCCCCCACTGTCCGAGGTCCTGTCATGAGTGTTAGTGAAGGACTGTACCATGGGAGATGGTAACTAAGGACACTGGTGATGCCTGGAGAATCAGAAGTCAGGATGATGATTTATTTCCCTCTTCTGCTTCTCCCTTTCTTTGATCCAGTGCAAGGTATGAGAAGGGCAGAGAGAAACCTTCAAGAGTAAGATCCAGTGTCAGCACAGCCTCCTCCCAAGCAGCAGGGCTTCTCTGCCTTATTGCTGGAGATGGCACATGGACCTAGAGAGATAAGACTGCTGTTTGTCTTCTCTCTCACCTAGAGGCATAGTGCACAGTGAAGCCCATAGGAAAAAGGATTTCTACAATTTAGTATAATTTATTTTAGAACAACAATCAAGTTTGCACAACATATAGAATATACAGTATTTTATAGATCCATTAATTCTTGGAAAAAATCTGTATTCACAATACTGCCAATAGCAGTTTTTCCCAAACCCAAGCTTTGCTTATGTAATATTTAAAACCAAAACAGGGTCCAGGTGCTGTGAATCAGAATCAGTACCAGTACCTATTTGTTAGACTAGTGGATTCTTTAGAATGTAACAATCTTAACAGTCACAGTAAAGCAGGCATCACAGAATGATAAAAAATGCACTTATGTATGTAAAAATAGTACCCCATTCAGCCTGTCAATAGAAGTGAGGATAAGGACCGTGAGTACATGAGGGTTCCTCAATGGCATTATTAAGTTTTAAAACTCGTAATTGCACTGCCTGACCAGGGAACGAAGTTTCTTCATGACATTATTCAGCAGTTTTTTTTAGAACTGCAAGATTGTAATGAGTGGAAGGAAGAGAAAAATACCCAGTACAGTGTCCTTGTATGTTCCAAGATTCCTCAGAGTCTGTGGGAGCTATTTTCTGTACAAGTGATTATGAGAAATCTCTGGTATTGAAAAGTACATGCAGCAATGTTATTCACTTCACAGATCTCCTCACTGTTGCAAAAATAGTATGATTCAGAAAAGTTTGATCAATTTTCTGGAAGTAAAAGTGAAGTTTCCTCTTCCACTGAACAAACATCTTATGTATGAGCCGAATCTTGTTTCTTGGTCCTGGTCAGCAAGGCCACCGTAAACACTGATGGGTTTTTTTAAGGTTTACCAGCTTGTTTTCTGTTAAGTCTACAAAAAATATCGTTCCAGTCAATGGAATGGAACTCAAAGGCTGCTAGAGGAAGAAGAGATAAAAAGATCCAATTTGTTGCCTGAGTCTGACATTAGTGATAAGGTATTTGTCCAAATAAGAAGGTTGTGGTTATCTAAGCCATGATTTCATCAAAGTGCATATTAATATAGGTTTTACCTGAATAAGAATTTCACACATATTGCTTTGAGATATGCAGGTAACAAAGTGGTGGGACTGGAACGTACACCTTTTCATTCAAACCGCTATGTTCTGCATTATGTTAGCTGGATTTCAATAGCTGTTTACTTCAATTGTAGCGTAATTATTCTCTAGAAAAACAAACAAACAAGCAAGCAAGCAAACAAAAAACCTCTCTTCATTTTTATCGTAAAATATTTAATGACTTTTTCTACAAAAGAACATTAAATATTTCTTCTCCAAGAATTTCTGCAAGTCCTAGTACCACCTGGATATAATAAAATTTCATCCCTTCCCCCACATACTTCCCCTAAGGCTTCAAATACAAGTGCCTGCTTTCACACTTTGAAAGAGACTTTTACAGATGTCACAGTTTAGGGTCAGGGCAGACCCTTAGACCTATAAGAGATGCTCTCTGTTAACCCCCCTCCCTCCCCAGAGGGGAAGAGAAAGGGAATAAGGGAGAGACTTAGTGATTTCAAAAGGAAACTAGAACAGCTTTAATGAAAATGAAAGTAATTATAATAAAAATAGAATATCTACAAATATATGCAAACCCAGTATTGAACCGAACCCCCCTGATGGTAATTACATCACCATCACCACTGATGCTGTGAAGCAGGCACTGGAGGAGTCCCAGACTGAGCCTCACAGCAGACAGAAGCTGTGTTCAGAGGCTGGATTTTGGTACCAGATTCAGGAACAGACCAATTGGGATCGAAGGCAGAGCAGAGTCCTCCTTGGATACTCCAAGGAAGGAACTGAAAGAGGACCTGAGCCAAGCTGAGCAAAGCTGGCAGAGTGGTCCAAGAGGGAAGAGCATGGGAGCCCCTAGAAAGAGAGCTAGACCCTCCAGATCCCTCAGCTTTATACCAAATATGACATATATGGGATGGAATCCCTCGTTGATCAGTTTGGAGTCACCTGCCCTGTCCGCTCCTCCCTGCAGTTGTGGCCTTTCACTTTCCTGCACCCCCCAATGTGGCACACAAGATCCAGCAGTGGCCTTGGTCTGCACACCAATCCTTGGTAGTAACTCTAAACATGGGGTGTTATCACTGCCAGCAGCAGACACTGCCTGGGAAAACAGGCTGCTGACTTCAGACAGTGCAGTTAGAAGAACTGAGGTGAAAAGTAAAATCACTGAACAGAACCAACTCTGTTCTCACCCAAATCAGGACAACAGAGAACAGTGTGCTAATGTGAATCTGTAGAGCACTCCACCCTTCTTCTACTTTTGACCTTGGCTCACTCAGTCTGACTGCTGTACAAGATGCTAAAGAATTATAGATCCATTCTCAGCAACAGAAGTTATGTTGGATTTTTGATGTGAATTATAAGTGCAATACTGATGCTACTTTTACTTTACAGCTCCTAGGAGTAAGTCCTTGGAGTTCTTGAAACTGAAAGCATGTTCTGGCTATATCCTAATCTCTGTGAGGACAAGGCACAGCATCTTCTATTCCACAGATCCTGTTTGGTATATATATGAAACCAGGCCATGTGCTCAACATGAGCGCCTTTAAATGCTCCAGATAGGTACTGGCTGATTATAAAGAACTAGGATGCTCGACAGTAAGAACACAGGTGTATACATCAAAAAACATGCCACCTAGGTTAGGTAAATAAATTATTTTTGTTGCTTTCTGAAGTGCTAATCTTGGAATTTAAAGTTCAGCAATCTCTTAACTTGGTTAACTGAGTTCAGTACGTGAGCGTGCAGAAGAAAGATGTATGAATCGCTGAATGAGGAATTGCAACATCAGGATAAGAGAAGATTCTGAACTAACAGAACACACTGAATACTTATTTCTATGAGGATTAGAAATTAGTCATAATTTGTATAAATGGAAAAGCCCTCCGAAAGAATTTCTCATGGTACTTAGACTCTGAAGATGTATTTGTTCCATCAACAAGAACCACTGTTTGACATTTCTTTCAGAAGACAAGAAGAAAGCAAATTGAACCACTCCTAATACCTGCCACTTCATTGTAGCAGCTCTGGAAATAATTTCATCCTAATGCCAACTAAAGAAGGTGGTTTGACCTTGTATGCACCTGTTCAGGACTATCAGAAGAGTTGTGGTCAGCCTATGTAGAGAAAAGGGCACTGAAGAGGATTTTGGAGCATTGCTTTGGCAGTTTTCTAGTGCAATGAGGGAACTTAAATCATGCAGGAAGGTTGAAACCAGCATGTTGATTCCTGATGAAAAGGTAGTAATTATGATGAGTGTGAATATTGCCTTCTTTTATAAGTTACTGTTCCACTGATGCAGTTTTTCTCAGTGTTACTGGCTCATCTGAAGATCAAATACTGTGTGACAAAGAGACTTTTAGATTCACTGAGAGCCTGAAGTCTTGAAAGGGACAAGCATTACCAATGAAAATAGGCTGCAGCAAGCACAGAGAAATCTTTATGGTCCCTCTTGGGACATCAATCTGTATAGGTATAGGAGCATACCTCTGTGGTGCCCTTTGAGCAAAGCAAAGAGATTTAGACTCGAGGACACAAAACAGGAAAGCATAGGAGGGACAATGGATCCTTTGGACAGAGACTGACAAGAGCATGAGATCAGTGAGTACATAGGAAATAAAAGAAACTGATCCAAGCACTGCAGAGCCCTTATGTATCACAGAAACTAGGCAGATGTTTGCTGCATTTGCTCCACTGCCAGATTCTTCTGTTGTTTCTGGTCATCATCCATTTACTTTGTTGCCTCAGCCACAAGGCTTCCTTTCCTGACTGACAGCTGCTGATAACCATTTTGGCAACATTTATACTTCTGCTTTACTTGCTCGTTCTTCCTCTTTTAAAGAGAAACTTGGTTTTGTACATATAATTCCAAAATATCTGTTCCTGATTAGTGTCCTTCTTGGACAATCTTTCTTTTCCTGACAATAAATTCCAAATGTAGGACACTGAGAGATTATCAAGAGGTAAGGAGCAAGAACCCCTGGAAACAATCTGAACTGAAAGAGTTCTGTTACTCCTAAGAGTTTTCTTAAATGATCTCTAATGGGCATCAATATACTAAGTAACTATGTATGCTATGTTATCAGTAGGTAGCTATTTTCCTATAAAATCCTCTGGTATCCTAAAGAATATCAGTTTTCCTAGAAGGTGTATACTATGAGTTTCTAAAATACCTTCCAAAAGTCAAAACTAAGAAGTCTCCAACTGGAAGATCTGGATTTTGAAATATTCTTTAAATCATGCAAAACAGAACATGTAGATACTTTCTTCATATATCATGTGATCTAAAAAGTCAGAATGTAATTTAGTTTCTACATGTACAGAAGACTTTAGTGGTAGAAACTAAATGCAGTCATGCACTTCCAAGTTCTCCTTAGTTTGCAGAATGAAAAAAGCTGCATACTTTACATAGCAGGTAATAGTAACTGTGAACACAGGTGAGAATGGTGAAGAGAAAAATGGAATAACTGACAAATAAGCTCATCTTGTTACTCAAACTTTTACTTCTTTCTAAAATGTGTTTAACAGAAGTAATTAATGTAAATGCAAAAAAAAACCCCAAACTTGCAACATCAGAAGAGCTCTTATTCTTTCTCTCTGCCCTCACAGAAGTCATTGTGGTTGTAGAAAAAGCAGCACAACCTTGAAAATAAATTTGCTGCACTCGAATCTGTTACAACTGGTTTGCACAGTGAATTGCAACAGTGAATTGTTTAGGAAAAGTGTATGTTAAAAATGTTTGTGGCTAAAATAGTGCGTCAGTTCCATGCATAGATTTTTCACGAGCTCCAGAATTATTTAAAAATACAAACACCATGATTTGCAATAGCACTTCAGTTCCAAAGGCACATAAATACTTTCAAATATTCAACTCACAGTCTTATTGCAAATGAAGGAATAATTACTTTCCAATTATGCAAAATTCCACCCCTAACAATGTAGGAGGGGTTCACATCTGACAGTTCACATCAGCTTTCCAGACTGAATCACACAATGAAAATGGCTTGTGATGCTGTGTTTAATGGTGCTGCTTTGTGCTGTACCTACTATAGGCATATTGATATCTTGTTTATATGATGAGGGAACTAGTAAATTTTGGTCACAAGAAATGGTAGCACATTATGAATCTTTCACTTTTACAACTGCAAGAATTAATACAGTGGACAAACAGCACTATTTTGATTATAATTTTTTTTTTGCTACAAGAAAGTTATGTGATTTTCTGAAAGTCTGCAAAATGAGGAACATTTCCAAAAAGCCAAACACAGCAACATGAAGTTTTGTTTTTAAAACTTGACATTAAGACCACCAGCCTATCTGATAAAGTTACCACTTGGTAATTTGTGGGGACTCAAACTGCCTTCTTGCTCTCTCCCTCTTCATCATTCCTCTTACTGTGCTTCTGTATCATGATGCTGCATATAGGGTTCTAGTAAAGCAGGCATTTGCCTACTTGGAAAATTCACATGCATGCTTTGCGCTGCCCTGCTCGGACTCCCTGTAGCTCCATTCTTTGATCCCTCCCTCTTCCTTCCCTGTTTCCCCAAGCAATCATCCTGATAACTATGATGCGGTAGTCCCATCAGTGATCACTATGCAAATCCCATTGAACAGATTTTTTTTTCCCCTCTCTGATATCTAGAGAACTCTCCAAAGTCCTTCCCATTCCTTTAAAAGGAAGTATTCTCTTTGAAATTTCCTTTGAAATAAGCAGTCATGTCCAATGCCAAGCAGAAAGTTGAGAGGAAATGAATCAAAACTCAGGAAATCATATTTCCAATCCACTCACCTAATAACTAGGAATGGTTGTAGTAAAATGCTATGACTTCATATAAAAAAATATTATCCTGAAGTCAATTGAAAAAGTACCTAATGTCAGTATAAAAGGCCTGATAATACTTGAGGGAATAAGATCCTAATTTGTCTTGGATACTATTTTAGGAGTATAAGAGACTTAACAAATTTCATTCTATCACTCTGAATATCCTGATTTAAGTTTTATCTCCTTTTAATCATGCACAATTGTTTTGGGCCTTTTGTTAGATGTTGGCCATTGCATTTGTGTCTATTAATGTGAGGGGTTGGGTGAAATCAGTGATTCTTGGGATAATAATTTCTCATGGTAGAGAAATAACTAAAAAAAAATGGAGTCAGGGCCCTGAAACACTAAGCAAACACTCCCTCCCCTCTGATGCTGGAGGAAGAGGATATCTTCCAGAGACCTGTCAAATAATTGTAAGTTAGTGCCTGATTTGGAAGGTAAAGATCTAACCCGAGAAATCCTACTGTGCATTCTGTAACCTATATTTTACTGTTCAAAGTCAGCTTTGATTTCATAATGCTGGCAAGGTCTGCTAGCACAGTAATTGAAGCTTTTGTATTTTAAAAGTCTTACAAGTAATATTCCTAGGATTTCTAGAGGAAAACACTTCCTACAAAGATGCACTTTTCCCTCTAAAGATTATGTGCATTTTTGCCAAACACTTCAGTTGAATTGGATGCAACTATAAATAGAGAAGACTTTAAAAACATCTAAGGCTTTGATTCACTTCTCCCTTTTTGCCTGGCACTCCTCCTCCCCAACTCTTCCAAACACTTCTTATTTTTATGAAGAAAGAGTCTGTTTATTCTGTTTGGTCTATTAGCAAGATATGTTCCATAAGCAGACTGAAAAGTGAACTTTTGCCACCAGTCGTCAGACTTTGCTCCCATTCAAATAGGAAACCACTTTGTGTACTTTTTTGCAGCTTCCCTCTCCCTAGTCCCTTAATTTCTTGGACAAAACCAAAGGAAAACCAAATTTCTTCACCAGCTCTCTGAAGCTGTTCCTTGGAATATTTTATTTTTAAAACTAACTCTTATTCATCTTTATACCCATCCCACGACTGTTTCCAACACAGCTCTCCCCACATCATGGCAAGCCTTTCTGTTCTCAGTTTCCTTCTTTAACAGTTGAACCCATGGGAAGTGCACTGCTCATTTAACCTTTGCTTCATAATTTGTGTATGCAGCCAATTAAAATCAAGCAGACAAAGCAAATAATTGAGGTAATCCTCGTGTTTGAGGAAAAGGGAGTTGCATGAGGAAGAACATAGAAAAATGAGCAAGAACAGCTTGCAGATTAGATGTGGTTTAGACTTCTGGTATTGGAGTGTGTATCTGATGTACAGACATCTGTCATCTTTGATGATCAACATGGTAGACCTAGCTGTTAAGGTTTTCTGTCCCCTTATGGCAGATGTAAGACTTGCATTGGTAGTTCCTTTCTCACTTACTTATTCCTACATTTGGATGAGATACTATTTCACGACATTTTATTTTATGTTCATAAGCAGAATTTTTTCTTGCATTTCATTTTGCATATATGGTTAGGAAGTCCTACAGGACCAATGAATGTTCTTTTTTTAGTGGCAAGTTACAGAGCCAAGAAAATCATCATACATTCTATATGTTCAATATGTCCTAATATGTTCAAGATATTAATCAGTGACCTGGATGATGGAGTGTGCCCTCAGCAAGTTTGCTGATGATACAAAACTGGGGGGAGTGGATGATACACCAGAAGGCTGTTCTGTCATTCATCCAGACCTGGAAAGGCTGGAGAGTTGGGTGGAAGGGAACCTAATGAAGTTCAACAAGAGCAAGTTTAGAGTCCTTCACCTGGGGAGGAATAATCCCATGCATCAGCACAGGTTAGGTGTTGACCTGCTGGAAAGCAGCTCCATGAAAAGGACCTGGGAGTCCTGGTGGACAACATGTAAACCATGAACCCGCAATGTGTTCTTGTGGCCAAGAAGGCCAATGTTATCCTGAGGTATGTTAAGAAGAGTGTGACCATCAGGATGAGGAAGGTTCTCCTCCCCGTCTACTCTGCTGTAGTGAGGCCACATCCAGTTCTGGGCTCCCCAGTTCAAAAGAGACAGGGAACTACTGAAGATGGTCCAGTGGAAGGTTACAAAGATGATATGGGAACTGGAACATGTCTCTTATGAGGAAAGGCTGAGAGATCTGTGACTGTTTAGTCTGGAGAAGACTGAGAGAGGATCTTATCAATGTTTATAAATATCCGAAGGATGGATGTCAACAGGATGGGGCAAGACTCTTTTCAGTGGCGCCCAGTGATAGGACAAGGGGCAATGAGTGCAAACTGAAACAGAGGAAATTCCACCTAAACAAAAAGAGAAACTTCTTTACTGTGAGGGCAATGGAGCACTGGAACAGGCTGCCCAGAGAGAACGTGGAGTCTCTTTCTCTGAAGAATCTCAAAACCTGCCTGGATGCATTCCTGTGCAACCTGCTCTAGGTGAACCTGCTTTGGCAGAGGGTTTAGACCAGATGATCTGCAGAGGTCCCTTCCAACCCTTACTTTTCTGTGATTCTGTGATCTTGAGGCTAGTTTACATGGATATCAAGCAGCTATTCAAGGTACACAGTTAAAAACGAGAAATTTCATAATGCAGAGAATAAATCCATCTGGTTATTTATTTATGCTGCAATTATACATACAGATCAGAAATGTGAGGAAAAAAAATGTTTTCGGAAGCATTTCAGAGTCAAATCCTCTGTGGGTACAAATGACTGGGATACTGGCAAGAGTATTTTGTGTTTAATTAGCAGGGGGCATTAGATTTGTTTTGATTGGACTAGGAAGATGGTAAGGTCAGATATGTTATCTTCAGAAGCTTGTCTTTCAGAGAATGGCAAATACAAGGACAGACAAATACAAAAGTACTCTATTCATGTGGAACTTAAAAAAATTTCATTGCTAATATTTTCTGTGAAAATAACTGCATGCACAGTCAGCAGCATTCTTACTTACCTTAGGCTGTCTCTGAAGGACATGTAATGCCAGGGAAGTTTGTGTCAGACTGTAGATGAATCTTCTGACTGCCAATGGAGGAAATTCTGGTGTGCAAACTGACAAAAATATATCAAAATAAAAAAAAGGTTTTGCAGGTATACAGGTGAAAATTTTAATAATTACAATAATAACAGTAACAATGGACCCTTTTTCATTTGAAGCTGATAAGCAGCTGCTACAGCTCAATGCTAGATTCACCAGCAGGTGTGTGACAGTAAATAAGCTACAGTTGTGTTTGCTGTGACTCTCATTTTATTTTGAATTACTTATAAATAGCACTTGCAGCAATTTAGGCATTACCAAATGATACACCCTTTAAATGATTAGCTAATTTTTTTTCTCTTGAACACATTCTCACTGAGCAGGAAGGAGCTAGATGGAAGATAATGCCAAGCAGGTGCAGAGCACAATTCTTTTCAGTCCTATGACTCCCATTGTAACTACATCAATAATGAAGTTTTGTGTGAGCCTTTAAAAAGGAAATTCAGTTAGTGCCTTAACTGAACTATCTGCTACAGAGTACCCAACCACACAAATATTCCTCAAGCAGCAGCATCTGGATGTGTCACAATGTTGTCAGAAAAGTAACTTAAAAATTTAGTGAAATGAAGTAAGACATTGTTCTGGCTCAATTTTGTCTTCATGCAGAACAAGCTGGTATCCTGCTACACCATCCCCAAATAACAACAAATGCTAATACCATGTCAGTCTCCCACTTGACACCCCATTTAATGGTGCATCACAGAGGTGCAATTTGTGCTTTTGATGTTCTTCTGTTACCTCCACTGGAATACACACAGCTGTGATGTGCTCAGCTCAGGGCTGACCATTTTGCTTAGGCAGTCATTCATCTGTCGCTTCTCATTTACTCCTCCAGCCAACTCTTCATTCCAGCTAATACCTGAATATCTGTGCTGCTGGGTTTTGTTGGTTTTTTGGCTGTTTTTTTTTTTTTTTTCTGTTCTATTTCTCATGCTCAGAAGAGATACCTTGTAAATATCCTCAAGGATCTGCTTTGCAATACGTTCTCTTAAAATTCACATTTCCAAGTACACATGCAAAACACTTGACAAAGACAGCTGTCCTGTCATACTGCCCAAGCATGTCTTGTTCTTACCTTGTCCTCCTCTGCCTGTCTGAAAGCATCTGTTGTCCCATCTCCTAGATTACAAGCACTTTGGCAGAATGTTGCAGTATTTATTTAACTGTTTGCCCATCACTACCAAGTGTCCTAGATGTTGGATGGGAAGAAAAGAACTTTCTATCCCAGTGATAGGCTGAGTCTATTGCAATACTTTACAAACAGTAATATTTGAACTGTGAATGAAGGTTGAGGGTCTAAACTCTTAACATCCTTGTGCCCAGAGCTCTCTGTTCTTCCACACAGGGATAAAAAGGAGCTGTACATACTGAGAAATGCTTTTGGCAAGAAAATATCAAGACCAGATTTACTGAACTAGACCTTTCTTTCTATTGCACAGACTGACACATCAGCTGTGGAGCCAGTCTTCCTTCAACAGAGCAGAGATACCTTCTGCTCAGAAGGCAGTTCAGTGCCTCAGGAGTTGAGACCTCTGACACAGAAAACAGGGATGTGCAGTTAGTGTTTTGGTTGTGTGAATACTCTGATCCTACCTATAAGGTAGGATCTGCTCCATAAGTCAGTGGGAGCTTGGAACACAGCAGAGATGATACAGACCCTTTGTATTTGAAGACAAAGATTATGTTTTTTTCTCTTGTGTTTGCCCACTCAGTAAGGAAAGGCCAGTGCAACTAATGTTTCTCAACCCCATATAAAAGCAACATGTCACATTTTAATACCATTACAGGACAGAAGTCACAGCCCACAGCTGCCTCACTGCAAAAACCTCTGGATGCAGAAATAACTAAGGAATAGAAACCACCTCATGGCAACTTATCCATTTCCAGAGGACTTGTGGAAAGAATCAGAGAGAGGGGAGGAGAACAAAAGAAGGAAAGATGTAGTGCACTGTAAGAATGCCCAGGGAACCCAAAAATACACTTTATAGTCCAAAAGAAATTTTACTTCTGCACTGTCATGACAAAAAATTTTCAAGTCCAGGAAGCTGAGTTTGTTGGCAGTTGAAAGCAAACTTCCAATCACTAATTTGAGCCCTGAGGAAAAAGTGCACAATTACACATCCATTCACTGTACACCCATCCTCAGTCCCCACCTGTCCAATCCTCCCATATTTTCACCATGATTTCACCTGTGCCTGTCATTCCCAGTGAGGCAAGAGGCAGTGTAAAGGCTGAGGTCATTACTAGTCTCCCTCCCACACCGTTCTTAGGGTCCCTGCCCACATGTGGGTCACCCACAGCTTCAGTCCCTCACAGTGTCCCTGTCCCTTTTGGATCAGGGTGTCCCCCTCCAGCTTCTCCCCTGCAGCTGACAGTTTCTTTATTAAATATGCTTGTGCAGGAGCATTATATGGTCCTCAGATTTTCTGCTCCATTTTGGGAGGTCTTTTCTACCACTGTTGCCTCAGCCTGTGATCTGGCTGCTTGTGACCAACTCAGGGCAGCTGATGGCCCCGGGTACCACTGATGCTCCCAGCTGCATCAATCCTGAGACTTGTGCCCATTACACATGGGCTTAACTTTCTCTTTTACTACTGGGCTCTCTATGAGAAACAAAGTTCAGGGAAAAGGAAAAAAGGCTGTAAATGGAGTAAAGGCTCAGGATCCTTCAATAAATGGGAACAGTAAATGGGCAAAATGATAAAAAAAAAAAAAAAAAAATCCATGTCTGGAAGAGGCAGAGAGATGCTATGCCCTTATTTGCTTATAAATCTTCCCTTATTCCTTTTACTCCTAGTTGTATCCCCACTCCTTTCCTGGCAGGGAGGCCCACCATCCCCAGCCTCACTGACCATGTGCTTCCTTCTCTATCCGCCCAACTGGAAAGGGTGGGGAGAGGGCTTCTCCCGACAGTTTTTTTGGCTTTGTCAGCTCACAAGCCTGACAGAAAAGAAGGGAAGGGAGGGGAGAAATCAGCTTGCTCTCCCTGCAGCTCTAGGTTCACACACCTCTGCATGTTATTTTTGAGATAAGAATGAACACATTTTCAGCACCCTTCTCTTACCTTTACTGGAGGATGATGGAAAATTTATAATTCAGTGATGTACTCATACAACGTAAAGCCCAAGAAAATAGTTGAAGTGTAGCTTATGATGGCCCTCAACCAAAGACGCCTGTGCCAGACAAGGATGATCTTGGTTCTTCTAGGGGAGAGAGTTTCTGGGCAAGCAGAGGTGACCAAGCACCCCATAATACAGGGCTAAACAAACTCAATGCCATCAGACTTCCTGCAACAGGTTCATATTGGAAGAATCTTGCTTCAATAACTACTAAGCAGAGTGCTAAATCTTAACCCTGCCTCTGTATTTCTATCATTTTACTCTAGCCACTTTTAATTTATTTTCCAGATTTGCTGGAAGGCAGTGTTTCCCCAGCACAGACTTTATATAGATCAGTCCCTTTGTGGCCTTTCAGTTTCGCTATACAATTTTGCATTCTACAGTAATGTAGGATGGAAAGCATGCAAAGGTGGTCAGGGTAATTTCTAGTGTGTGAAATCTTATTCAGTGTTGGGATAAGCTTTGCAATCACTGGATCATTACACTAATTGTTTGTCACTGTGCACATGTGCATAAAATCATCAGCCTTTACCAGCACATATTACGTTGCTTCTGTGTCGGATATGGTGTGTCTCAATCCGTCAAGGGGATGAGTTATAGATAGAATCAGTGTTGGAGAGTGTTTAAACCAGAAGCAGAGGTTGTAATTATTTCACAATATCTATTTCACGTATAAACTAAACTGAGTTGTCATGCTGCTATTGATTATAAGTGTCTTCTGTCATTGGCTGATGATCATTCTGTGATTTCTGTGTCTAATGAATATCCATTTTAACTAGGAATGGTTTTGTGCTATCTTGGATTCACTGAGACAATGTTTGGAAAGTGGTTTTGCTGCTACTTTTACTTCTTAACACATCTTGAAAACATTTTCTATGCTTAATAAAACTTCATTGAGAAAAATTAAATGGGTGCTTTTAATTCTTCAGTGCACCTCACAGTACTGACATATAGAAAACATTTCTGCTTTCTGTAGTATGAGCATAGATAATGAGTGGAAAATAAAAGGAATAATTTGGTTTTATCTATCTTCATGTTATTACAAGTAGATAGGAAGTTAATTTAAGTTATGTCCCTCTTTGAAATGTGTGTGATAAAATGCATCATTAAGAACCAGGTATTGAAGCTTAATGATACCTGCCCACTGCAATCTGCCTGAGGTCCTATAAGTTAAGTCTGAAAGAGCCTTCAACACTGAGATAAAGGCAGGCTTTTTAAAGTGGTATAAAGATGGTCAAATATGTCTTTTAACTCTAGTATTTAACCCAGTGAAGGCTGATAGTCTCATCTCAACTCCCTCTGCTTTCTAGCCTCAAGAAGTGTCTGAAGCCCACTGAGAGGAAAGAAGAGGATGCCCTGGGGCAGGCCTGAGGGAGTGGTAAATCATTGTCCTGGTTTCTCTGTCAGAGTGGATGTAGTAGAGCAACTGACTTCATTCTTTTGGTCCAGAACTACTTCTTAATTCTTGAGCTAAGTTTCTGAAATGTGAGGCTCTACCAAAGCAGTGTGAGTGAAAGGAAGAAAGGGGAGACAAATGGAGAAATCTGTCTTCCTGATGGAGAATTTCCAGTTATACAGTCTTGCTGTGGGAAATACACTGAAAGAAGCTATATGGTATCTTGTTACCTTCTCAACGGAATACGTATCATATTGCTTTGACTACTGGCCTGGGCAGTAAACAACACAATGAGCTGGTTTAGTTATTCTGAAAAATAGATGAATAATAAATCCAAATTCCACATTTCTGCTGTGAAAGAATGCACACACTTTTAAAAAGATACAATTGCCATTGTGCCATATGTCATATTTGAGCATGTCTTTTTGTAGAGGGGACCACTTATATCTGAGGCCAATGACAACCATATTGTGTTTATTATTGCATAGTGTAGATCATAGAACAGACAGCTGAACTTCAGCAAAAGGAATGATGTTGATTTCTTAGTAAGACACTATTCCTAAAGGTAAAGCATATAAGTTAATTTCTGCAACAATTTCATAGCTGGAACCTTTAGTAATACTATAATGTAACAACTTACCTATAAATAGCACCATACAAACAGTACTGTATATAAAATACTTAGAAAAATGCTGGCTTTTTTTTTCATTTTTTTAAGTCATCTACAGTTGAACTATAAAACTATTACAAGCAATTTATTTTTATATTCCAAATGACATTTAAAAATTAATTGATTCTCTTTGTAATCTCATCTACATTATGAAGGCAAAAGACAGAGAAAAGATGAGGAATAATGACACAAAATCAGTAGTAAAAATAATGCAATTTATTCTTATTACAGAAAACTGTCCTCCGTTGCAATATATATAAATAATGGATTTTCTGCAGTTTTCAGATTTCTGAAGCCTTTGACAGGTTTCTAATATAGGATATGATATCCACTTTTAGTCAAGTTGAGCAAGCTGCATCTCCAACTTACAGAATACCTCTATGTATTTTTACTAACATAATAGAAAATATTAAAATTTTCAAGTTGTCTTCTCATTCTTGAATTCATTTGGTAGCCTCTCAAAACACCGTGCTGGATTTTACATCCTGATCAGTTTTTTGTGATTACCTTTGTACACAACACACAGAAGGAACCCAGGGAGTACCCTACCTAGGTTGTTTGTCAAAAATGGAAAATCCAGTCAAGGCTTATTGTAAAGTTGTTATACTGGTACTGTGGTCCAGCTTTTCAGATTGTCAGTGCTTGTTATTTTAATTCTACTCACCTCTCACATTTTTATTTACTTTTCCTGTTAAAAAAAAAAGCATGCAGCAGAGAATTATTCTCCCATTGCTTTTCTCTCCTACAGATACTTAGAAATAAATTGCTGGAGCATAAGTGCCATTTCTCAGAATTTCACAGGCTGCAGTCTTTGATGCAAACACAGTTAATGCACACTACGCTTTTTTACGTGAATATTAAATGTACATAAAAATCACTTAAGAAAATACAAATACCTTAGATTCTGTCTCAGATCTGGCCTAGCTACAGTAAAGGTTTCCTTATTGTTTTTCTGCCCTGAAAGAGCAATTGTCCCAGAAACACCAAGTTTAGTATTGATGCTTGAGGGAATGTTGCCATCCAGATGGACCTTGAAAGGCTTGAGAATTAGACCAATGTTAGCCCCATGAAGTTCAACAAGGTCAAGTGCAAGATCCTGCACCTGAGTTGGGTCAATCACCACTATCAGTACAGACTGAGTGATGAATGGATCAAGAGTAGGCCTGCAGAAAAGGACCTGGGCATGCTGGTGAAACACCTCTCCTATGAAGAAAGGCTGAGAGAGTTGAGATTGTACAGCCTGGAGAAGAGAAGGCTCAAGGGAAACCTTTTTGTGGCCTTTCAATATTTAAAGGGAGCTTATAAGAAAGAAAGAGAGAGACGTTTTACCAAGGCCTGTAGTAACAGGATGAGGAGTAATGCTTTTAAACTGAAAGAAGGTAGGTTTAGACTGGACATGAGGAAGAAATTTTTTTAAGGTGAGGGTGTTGAGACACTGGAACAGGTTGCCCAGAGAAGCTGTGGGTGCCCCATCCCTGGAAGTGTTCAAGGCCAGGTCGGATGGGGCTTTGAGAAACCTGGTCTAGTGGAATCTAATTAACATGATAAGTTTTCCAAATCTCACCTTCCCTACTCAATTGCCTGATGTTCCTTTTTGTTCCTTCTTTCTAAAACATGTTAGTTTACAGATGCCATATATGACTTTTGATCTTCTAGTGATTCAGCCTAAACCTCAGGGTTCCATGAAGTCCACAGGACCTTACAGGTGTAAAGTTAGGACTGGATGAATTTTTTAAATAAGGCAGTAAGACACTGAGTGGGCTTGCATTTTAATGTCATTTAGGAGTTGCTGAATGCTTCACCATTTCATTCCAGACCTAAGCTTCTTGACACTTAACATTTTTTACATAAAGCTATAGAGCCCTCTCTATGGATATTAACCATAAAATGAGGATAATATTTTGAAGACATCCAATGATCATCACTGAAATGTACTTTCAAGTTTCATTTTTTATTATACAGAAGCTACTGTGATAAAAAGCATTAAGACTGCAAAGACAAGCACTCTAAAGCAATATTCACTCTGTACTTTCTTCCCTCGTGAGCTCTCCTAAGCAGAGATGCTCTTTTATATTAATCCATCAAATACCAAGCTCATTCTTGGGAGTATACGAATAAATAATACTAAGAATAGATTCTGAAGAGAAACAACGTCATCATGAAATTTTGGATTTAAGGTGCATGGCATGAGTAGTGCATTTTCATTTTGCAATTTGAAGGCATTTTCTGCAGACTGCAACTCTCTTCTTCCTACCTTATACAATAAATATCTTATCCCACAGATCTGTTTGTCAAACCTGGAATATTTTTCAGGTTGATCAGTTGATTCCCATTTCATTATATCCTAGAGCAGAATTCTTCACTACCATTGCTCACATATCATAAAAAAAATAGAGCAGAGCAGGCCAGGTCACATTAATAGACCATTCAAACACCCATGTACAGAAATGCTAAACTCCTACCATCCATCACTACTGCACCATCCTCACACATTCTGTTGCTTCATTTCTTTGAAGGAACCTAGCTAGGTGTGGAACTTCTGAATTATGAAGAAATAATTTGCTCTTTTCACGCTGATCAAGTTGCATTCAGTTAGGTTAAAGAATGAATGAGCTTGAATTACAATTTTGAGCCCACTCCAGCTCCTTTTGGATCAGGGTGACAAATCTTTAAGACCTGGATGTTCTTCAGTGTCTCCATGAGGCATACTTAATTTGTCAGTCAGCATTTCTTTAAGTAATAGCTTTATATATGCATATATTCACATTGCTTGGAGAAACTAATAATTAGGTATGATAAATATCAGTAGAGGCAACACGCTATTGCAGTGAATAAATTCTACAGCTGTATTTGCACCAATGGCTTCCTAGACAACATTTTAAGGAAATGCATTTGGAACTGATTTTTCATTAATGAGCCATAGTTTCAATTATCTCTTTCTTAGGTGTATTTTCTTTTCTCTTAAGCACAAAATCCCGTAGCCTAGGACACTGTGGAGGCCAAATCACTCATCTAGTGAACAAGCAGCAGAAAAAAAAAGATTTCTTGAAAACTTCAAGGACAAATACTCTGCCATAATATTAATGTTGTAGACATGTTAGAAAATTTTATAGATGGGACAAATTTTATAGATGGGCAAACAGGAGAGGTGCCTGAGGACTGAAGGAAAGACAATGTCACTCCAGTCTTCAAAAAAGGCAAGAAGGAAGATCCAGGAAATTACAGACCAGTCAGCCTCACCTCCATACCTGGAAAAATGTTGGAGTGGCTCACTTCATCGCTAAGAATATGGAAGAAAGGAAGGTTATCAAGAGTAATCAGCACGAATTTATCAAGGGGAAATCATGCTTGACTAATCTGATAGCCTTTTGTGATGTTGTGACTGAATGGATAGATGCAGGGAGACCAGTGGATAAATTCTACATTGACCTTAGCAAGGCTTTTGACACAGAGTCCCATAACAACCTTGTGAGCAAGCTCAGGAATTGTGGGATAGAAAAATGGACAGTGGAATGGATTAAGAACTGGCCACACATACATCCCGAAGAGTGGTATCAATGGTGCCAAGTCCAGCTGGAGAGCTGTAACTAGTGGAGTCCCCCAGGGATCAGTGCTGGGTCCAGTTCTGTTCAACATCTTTATCAACAACCTTGATGAAGGGACAGAGTGTCTTCTCAGCAAGTTTGCTGATGACATGAAACTGGGAGGATTGGCTGAATCACCTGAAGGCTGTGTGGCCTTTGGACTGGAGAGGTGGGCAAAGAAAAACCTAATGAGGTTTAACAAGAGCAAGTGCAGAGTGCAAGAGCAAATCAGTGTCCTGATAGACAGTAAGCTATCCATGGGTCAACAATGTGCCCTTGTGGGCAGGAAGGCCAATGGCATCCTGGGGTGCATTAAGAAGAGCGTGTCCAGCAGATCGAGGGAGGTTCTGCTCCCCCTCT